>PVLA01006321.1:0-126517 GCA_004027455.1 Hydrochoerus hydrochaeris
AAAGGAAAGGAAAGGAAAGGAAAGGAAAAAGGAAAGGAAAAGAGTAATTAATGTAACTCTTAATTTATTCGTTAATTCAATCTGGCTTGCCTCAAACATGCAGTGATCTTCTTGCCTCAGCCTCCCAAGTGCTAGGATTATAGGCATGTGCCACCATACCCAGCTTGATGTAATATTTAGAGCAAAGAGATTTTTAATGAAAACTACCAATCTGTGGCAAGGAAAACAATTCTCAATAAAACTATAAAGACACATCTCTGCAAATATGGTTACCAAAAGTACCGGGGTTCACTTGATCAGACAATTAGGAAATCTACTGGAAAATTTCTTCCCATTTAGACATTGTGTTTGCTGTTCACCACAATGCAGGGGTGGTGGGGTGGGACAGGACGGGGGACTTTACCTAAAGTCAGTCCATCAAATACAAAATCTTTATCCTTATTATAAGAAAAAGTCCTTTTTTGGGGGGGATACAGGAGATTGAACTCGTGACCATGTACTTGCCAGACAAGGGCTTGGGCCGCTGAGATAAATTCCCAGCCCAAGAAAAAGTCCTTTCCAAAGAGGTTCTTCACAACTACATATTCTTTTCAAACTAAACATGAATAAATTCACATATTTCATAACTTTGGAATTTCTATGACAATAAACTCTCATTACTGCAGATGTCACCAATTTATAACTATTTGTAGAGATTCAAACAGTAAGTGGGTTTAAATATTTCATTTTTGTGAAATAAAGGTCAAATGAGATCACAAAGTAACAGGCATATTTAATTAACTTAAACTAAACTTCAGAGACTCAAGAAACTTTTGCTAAATGGAACTGATAACCTCAACCTTTTCATTAATTTGGATTCTCACTAACAAATTCCACTTTGAAAATACTTTGAGGTTAGTTTGAAAAACAATACATAAATGTATGTATTATTTTCTGCATTTATAAAACCTTGAGTACACTTAATCAATTAAAATGTGCCCTACTTCTTTTGGGTTTGTTTTTATGGTCTTGAACTCACTATGTGGTCCAGGCTAGCCTCAAACTCATGGCAGTCCTCCTGCCTCAGTCTCCCGAGTACAGCTGTGCTTTCCTGTGTTTACTTACCCTGTTTTTTTTAAATTGCAAATGAAACAGGTAAAATTATGTTTCCTTTTGATCTCATTTGCAAATATAATTTCAATTTAACAAGTAAAAGCATATTTCTTGGATAGATATTAATTCTAGAAAACAGATAAAATTTTTTCATCTATGTTTTAAAAATGGATGTAATATTTTGGAAAGTACAAAATGCTCATATTAATATCATAAAACTTAAAGATTAGTCTAAACAATTAATTACCTGACTTCTTTGGGTGGAACACAACAGTCATGGCTATTGACTACTGATGGGTAAGGGTTTAATGACTCTAATTTTGGTATTACACTACATCTTTATCCCTCCCCTCCTTTCTTTTCCTTTCTTTTAAAGACATATGATCTTGCTGTGTTGCCCACACTGGTCCTGGGTACATGTGATCCTTCTGACTCAGACTCGTGAGCAGCTGTGAGGATTGCCACATGTGACTAGAATCATATTAGTTTTTAATATTATTATTGCTATTGGTACCTTACTTGCCAATACTTTTTTCTCCCAAAAATAAAGTTTTCTGATAGGGTACAGGAGATCATAACATTAAACCATACCTTGTTCACTAGGTTCTGACTGAGACTTTCTGACAGTAAGGTCCAGAGGTGAGTCTTGGTCAGCCATGAGAAGTTTGCTGAGCACAGGGTTCTGAGTAGTTGCAGCCGTGGGAGAGGTGGTGACTGGAGATGGTTTCGGCAGGCTTTGGTTCTTTGTGCTATTGGGCTGGCTGGGGTCCTGAGTAGAGCTATTTTTTGAGGTATATTCAGCAGCAAATTGTTGGATCATTCGCTGCATGATCTCACGGGCCACTAGGGGAATATTGGGGTCGGAGACCCAGGGACTGTCTGTAAACAAAGATTTATTTACTTTTAAAGTGGGACAATGTACTTAAAAAAAAAAAAACCCTTCAAGAAAACAAAATTTCGTTATTTTTAGAATGCAATATCCTAAAATTATTCCCATTTGATTTATAATTTCAATCTCTAAGCTTTGAGTTCAAGATTTCTGAAAATTTTCACAAAAATATTTCTCAGCATCTCTCCCCTAGGATTATGAAATTAAATAAAGGGATAATACGTAGTGTGTAGCTTATGGGCAAGAATTACTTACCTGATATAGAAACCTCTAATCCTTTCTCTTAAGAAGTAAGGCACTCCCTGCTTTTATCAACTACAGTCACATCAGGTTTTCCCTAAATTTTTCCTCAACCATTTCCTCCTAAATTTCTGAAGAATGGGTTACTGAGTTCATGAGTGTTTTAATCTACTGCCTGTTAAAGACAGATGGCATAATAAGATCATAAAAATATAATTTTAAAATCTATCATAGGCTAGGACAATAGGCAGCACATTTCAACTGTTCATGAGAATTCTTTTGGAAGCTCTTAAATCTCAAAAGCTAAAGAAAAACCACACACTTGCTTATTGTTATTTTTTTAAAGCCATGCTGGATCCCTTTTCATTTTGAAACAGAGCTTAAACTTGTTATCCTCCTACCTCAGCCTCCCAAGTAGGTGGGATTACAATCATGTGTCACTGTGCCCAGCTCCATGAGTTTTTTCTATTAACTGAGCAGCCAAAAAGAAAGGAAATACACACTTAAGTTATCAGTCAATGCTAAGTTTAAAATAAAGACACATGAACTCATAAATGTTTAGAACTTTCAAATTCAAATGAGGTAAAATTAAAAGAAAGTTGATTTGTACAAATACATTATTCGCATGACTATAATTCCCACACTAGTCTATCAGAGATAAAGCTTCCTAGGGGCACAGACTATTATCTATTTACTTTTGTATGCCTAGTCTTACCTCGTGTAAAGTGTGCATTTGATTTAAATGAATAACAAATCCAACAAATATATTACTTTTTTAAAAAGTGAAACATGATCTGAAGAGTAAATGGCCTCTATGAATCTGTAGATGGTTACTGATAAAACTCAATTAAAACTCTTCCTATTTCAATGCTGTACTAGTTACCTTAATATCACACCACACACTTAAGCCTTTATTAAGATATTTCTTAGAAAACCTCACTTTCTTGGATTTTGTTTTTTAAGATAAGCCATAAAAGTCAAACATCCACAGTATTTTGGAGCTGTGAGGAACTTAAGAAGTTGATATATAAAATTACACAACTGACTTTTATTATTACAATCTAAGGTGTCTGCAATAATAAAATTAACAGAACTTCATAGGACTCTTAGTAATATATCCTTTTCCCCCTCAAAAGCCAAAAGGTACTAGAAGTACTAGAAGATATGGATAAAGTCACAGTACATATTTCTCTAGAGTTTAATGAGGCTATCAATAATAATGTTTTTCTACTACTAAGAAGTATTTATAATCCTAAATTTCCATTTTATAAAGAGTTCTTTATAGTCGAGTATGAATCATTTATGAATAAAGGCATTCAAATTAAGCGCAACACAGAAATTCCAGCAATCATTGACAATAATTTCTCAAACGCTTTAAAATGTAAACATTAAATATCTCTATCCAATTCATTGTCTCATTAACAGTTATTAAACTTTCTAGTTAGATAAATTTTTCCTATAGGATTCAATTCCCATATGAAATATTGCATAAAATTTTAATGTATTAATGGTACCTTTCCTCTATGAATATTGCAGACTATGTAATAAAGAGGAAACTGTCTAAATAGGATGCAAAATGAAATAGATTTATCTGTGCTTAACATTAGTATCATTAAAGAACTTTGTAATAAGTGAAAGGTTTTAAGATGAAGACCATAAACTGATACCTTGAAATGACCAATATTATCTTGCCTCTTTGCTAAATGAGTAACAGAATCATGAGAAAAAGTATTCAGTTTACAAAAGATATCTATTGTTTAAATTCCTCCATTTTTTGAAAGTTTTTTGAATGCATTAATTCTTTGTCTTAAGAAACAAATTTTATAAACATCTATACCTAGTTGTATTTAGTGTACAACTAAATCAAATAAAAGCAACAAATCAGATCAGAATAAATCTACAGAAAAAGTATTGTAAATATTGGTATATTTTAAAATGCAAATCTAACTTTTAGAAAAATATCAATTTCTTAAACAGTGACAAAACAAGCTGAAAACTGAGTTAAGATGGTAGAGGCTTACCATTCATAGAATGGTAGATAGCCTACTTTTAATGCATCTACACTTATACTCGGCTATCCAAAACCTTTACACATGACCACTTAAATATGCAATACTTGGATACAAAGGGCTAAATTCAAACATCTTAATTAAAGGTTGAACATCCCCCATCTGAAAACATGAAATCCAAAATACTCTGAAATACAATTTTGTCAGTGCTGACATAACACTCAAAAAGGTTTAAATTTTTAAATAATGGATGTTCAACTGAAGAAGTCTATGCAAATATTCCAAAATCTGAAAAACTAAAATCGAAACCATTTTTAGTCTCAAGCATTTTAGACAAGGGATACTCAATCTACATTTATAAAAACTAGATATTCAGACTACTATTATCATCTCCTTGGATTTAAATCATTTTTGGTATTCATTTGAAGAATATAGATGTCTACCTTTGTGATACTTCCAAAATGATTAGTAAAGCAACTAAAACCAACAATATTTATAATATAAAACAAGAGAAAGGGAATTTTATTCTAAGGAAATAATTCTTTTCTTGAGCATCCCATGCTAGTGTATCAACAAATAAGTTACTTAAAATTTCAGAAGATTCTCATCTCTTAAAAAATCTACCTTTGATGGCCAGGGATTTAGCTCAGCAGTATAAGCACCTGGCTGGCCAGGGCAAGGTCATGAGTTCAATCCCCGGTTGAAAAAAAAAAAAAAAATCTACCCTTTCAGTGGCCTGCACTCATTCTGCAAAGCATACTTTTTTTTCCTGCCTTTAATAAATATAAGACCTTCCTATTTTTTGTACTCGCCTTGACTAATTCTTGCCCAGGACAAGAACCTCAGAATTTCTACAAGGACCCCATAGTACCCCAACCCCTGACAATACAGTTTTGGCAAAGGAGGATAAATCCAGGTCCACCTGAAGACAAAAAGACCACCCATACCTGTGAACCTCTGGAAGACCTGGGGCTCCTGTTCAAAAAGCAAGGCTCCAGTACTCCTCTGAGTATAGCCAGGTAGAATCAATAATGACCCTTAATCCACCACAGCTTAAATGGGCACCTCTATCAAAACTCCTGTTTTTACTCAGATCCGTAATGTGGATAATCTTGCTAGGTAGGGTCACAAATTGCAGGCTCTCGATCATCTAATATCACTCTCTGTCATCCTTTCTCTCCACAGGAAGCACAGAAATCCCAATAGCCACATTCATCATAGTCCACCATTTCAGGAAATACTCTGACCTGGTCCTTCTCATACATGACCTCTACAACTCTTCAGACAAATTTAAGAAGCTTCTCCTCCTACTGAACAAGGAGCTCAACATCTCTTTTATGTGGGTGCTAACACTTTTCTCACTATCTTTTTACAGTTTTTTTGTAGCCCAGCTGGTAAGCCACAACATCCCAAGGTAGTTAAAGAGAACACAATCCCCAGTAGGCAAGGTTTATAGCCCATTTTAGTTGGAAGTAGCTGCATGAAGACAGAGACCATCACACCTTTAGCAGCCTGTAAAGAACTGTGAGAATGTGTCTCTCAGGGGGAAATAAGGCAGAAGTTTAGAGCTTAGCCAGCCAGATCCAGAATATATGTATCCCTGTACTTGGGCTCAATCACAGAAAGTTATCTTCAGTTCTTCTGGCATGAAATCACTTTTTTTTTTTTTTTTTTTTGTACCGGGGATTGAACTCACAACCACACACTTGCAAGGCAGGCACTTATTCCGCTGAGCTAAATCCCCTGCAGGCATGAAATCAAATAGGTTTTTGATGCAACAACCTAGATTTGACATTGGAATAAAGGATACAAGAGATGGCAGCTGTTAATCTTGTGGCTACTGTAAATTCTTTTGGTGGCATGTTCTGTACTCTGCAGAGTGTACCTATTTCTGTACCTTTAGTTGGCCTGTACCCACTCTCCAGAGCACTCTTCTTTTCCTATCTTTAATAAATGTATGTTTGTTTTGAGACAGGGTCTCGCTATGCAACCCAGGCTGACATGGAACTTGCAGCAGATCCTCCTGTTTCAGCCTCTCAAGTGCTGGGATTATAGGTGTGTGCCACCACTCCCAGTTGTTTAATAAATGTAAAACCTTACTGTAAGGAAAAAAAAAAAATCCCACGTTGAGACCAAGTCCAAGGTCCTTACTTTCTCAACGGCTTTTTTTGACGGGTGGCAGTCTTTTTTGAGGCAGAGTTTCAGGCTGGTATTGAACTCACTTTGTAGTCCAGGCTGGCCTCAAACTTAGGGTGATCCTCTTGCCTCAGCCTCCCGAGTGCTGGGATTACAGGCATGTGTCACTGTGCTTGGCTTCCCAATGGTTTTATGTCTAAAAAATGTTTAACTTCTAATAAAGCTCATGAGAGAACTTTAAGTTTCTCTTTTTCTCTATCACAAAGGAATGGGACTAGGAAAGAAGACAGAATTTCTCTACAGGAATCTGCTTATGAATAATCTATTTAACAACTCCTAAGAAAAAGTAGGCTAGATAGCAAGTACTTGTAATCCCAGGACTCAGGAGGCTAAGACAGGAGGATTGCCAGAGTGAGAGGCCAGTTTGGGCTAAACAAAAAGAAAAACATCAAAAGGGGTCAAGATGGGGGAGGCTGAGAAAGGATGAAAAGTGGTTCCTGCGTGTATACAATATGATCAGAATATATGGTGAATCTTTTTTAATTGTTACAATGAAAGACAAACTGCCATTAGTCTTTGATTTGAACACATTTATCCCATCCATTACTCTCTGAACCAGTTCTAGAAGTCCTCTTCTGTATAAGGCATTAATACAAAATACAGTGAATACTGCTGCCAAGTGCCATCCACCAGGAAGACAGACTTGTAAAAAACACTACAGTGTATCTTCATCTGCCTTATTCACAGATCTGAGACCATAAAACTTTGGCTTTTTCCTAAAAAGTTAAAGGTAAATATTCTGAATCAGTTCAGGACATTGAACAGCCATAAGAAAGCACTTGAAGACATTTGCAAAAGAAGACTTCCAGAAATGATCCAGAAAGTGGCAAGAAAAATGAGATAAATGTGTATGAAACAAGGGGGAGTACTCTGAGGAGTTTAGTAAGAATGCCTTTTATTGTAATATTTTAACAAATTTAAACACTGTATGTTTTGATTACACTGTAAATTAGGTAAAATAAAACTTGTCAGATAACAAAGCTTTTTAATATAACATACCAGATTAGTATACATCCCAAAGGAAAGGAGCTACATACTTATTCAGTTAATAAATGATAGAACCAATCAATTTATCCCTTTCATGTGAACAGATTTAACAAAACAATTATATGTTGATAAAACTAAGGAAATGACTGCTTTGAAAATAATTTTGGAATCCAGGGCCCCTTAAAATGATAAGGTGAGCCTGGGAGACTCAGATCAGAAGATACCAGTAATTAAGTAAGACTAGTCTAAAACATGAGGTTTTGCCTAGAGACTTACTGGAAGAAAAACAATGTGCCCCCACCCCAACAATAATCTGTATATTGCTTAATGGGGTATAATACTTCACCTGGTCGTGTTTTTTTGAAAATATTCATTGCATTAAGCAGAACTCCAGCTGTTATCTAAATGTAACCAACTCATTAAGACTGATTTTTAAACAAGGTACAATCAAAATATACCCCTTCAAACTTCAGAAGGAAAGGAACTTCCAAAAGAATAGGAAGTGTAACAAGAACATAGAAGACACAGTAAAGAAAATGAGATTCCTGAGTCAGGTAATGATTAAGACCATTCAAGATCATTAGGTGTTTGTAGGAAACTTTTTAAAGAATCTTATTAATTATCTTGGACCCAGATTGAGAAATAATTTTTTTTGAAAAGGAAAGACTCTTCATTGTAATGGATACAGAGTAAGTTTACTAATGGCTAATGGCAGTTAAGCTTTGTATATAGAAGAAATGAATGTTTCCATGAAGGATTTCTAAATCCTATAACACTGTAACTAGAGAGACCTCTCTACCTTTTAAAAGAAGTATAGCCAGATGTGGTGGCTAAGGAAGGAGGATTACAAGTTGGGAGGCCAGCCTGGGTAACTCAGCAAGATCCTGCATCAAAAATGAGAAGGGGTCAGGGACTTAGCTCAGTGGTGCAGTATCTGCCTGGCAAGGATGAGATCTTGAGTTGATTCCTAGCACCCTCCCCTACCTCCAAAAAAAAAAAGAGGGAGTGGGACAACTGGGGATATAGCTGTAGTAAAGTCCCTGTCTAGCATGTGCAAGGCTCTGGGTTCAATCTTTATCATGCAATAATAGCAGCAACAAGAATAGTAAATAAATATAACAGACAAAAAAAAAAATCCAAAACAGAAATGTTACGCCTACACAAGTTTAAAAGAAAAAGATACAACTGAAAAACCCAAGAGGTAGAGCTATTAAATGCCACTACAAATGTATACTGACAAGTTTATGAGTCTACTTCCCTAATTTAAGGAATTAAAAATAAATTTAGTAAAATACAATTGTATCAAGGGGAAAATGTTTGCAAATTTAACTGTAAGAGATAACCACATTTTCTCTCCAAATAAAATTTCAGGTTGAAATTTTATAGTTAGTAGTGATTTAAATAATAACTTCATATTTTTTAAATCTCAAACAAAATACAGAATTCCTGAAAACTTAACACCTGCAGTTTCATAATTTTCCAAACTATTTAAAACTCATCATCACCTCAAAGCTAAAGGTGGGGGATAGAAGTTGCCTTTCCTCTATTCCAAATTTAACTTTATCAAAGGAATACAGAAAAATAGGAAGTTTATCATCAATACAGAAAATATTTTTAAGAACAACTTTAAAATGACATCAGATTTAAGGAGTTAATACAAGACAAGCAGATGCTAAATATCACTTTTCACTGAAACCAACCTTTTCTACGAAAGACTGCATTGAGGAACTCCTCTGCTTGTTTCTCGAATCGAATGATTTTTGCTTGCTCGTGTTTAAGCAGAGCTTCTTGCCCAGCTCCCGAAGCTGGTTCATCCAGGCGGACTAAGTGTCCCTGTAAAAATATTGGTGCAATATTTGTACGAAAAATTTCCCCCATTCAAAGTAAAAATCATAGGTGCATAAAGACAAGTAACAGTAAATAAACATGAATTTAATATGATTATTTTATATAAGGATACAATTTTTATCTTCACAAAAGTATAAAAACAAAATGTGTGCAAACATAATTTATGTGGATTTTATCCATACTTTCTAATTAAGAGTTCTGTTCAAAATTTATAGGTAAACTAAACTACTTGAGAAAAATTTACCTTGAGTATTTAAAATATACTGGTTCACACAAGCAAGTCAATTCAGACAGAATGGTTTTTTAAATTAAAAAAATTTTTTTAAATTTCAACTATCACTTGAGAATCATTTTTGTTCTTCTAGTGTGAAATCTATTTTCTCTAGACACAAACCACAAGTATTTTTAAAGGACTACCACAAAAGAAAACCCAAAAAGAATATACTGTATAAGATTTCCTAACTCTGTTCCTAGGTTACTATTTTACAAACTGTGGTTCTTAAACCTTTAGAGGGTTGTGAAATTAACAGATCACAACTAGCCCACAAAAAATAGTATATGGCATGTTCTCTAAGTGTAAACATTTCAGTCAATACCTTTTGTTGTAATATTGGTATACTTAAAACATGTTTGCAATATAAAATGTGCATCAAAATGTTTCTGTCCTTGAAAAGTTCCAAAATGCTGCAGTAAAATTATCCAAGCTGCTAGCATCTACTCCTAGTCTGCAGATACATGCTATTAAGTGGATAACACTGTACAATTATTCTGTGCCTGCATTAAGTAAACAGGTGACTATAACAATAGAAGATGAGCAAAAAGCAAAGTACCCCCTTTAAGTGTTCTTTAAGTCCCAGTGTACATAATTTCTTCAAATCACTACAATGCATAGATTCATACATTTGCTTTCATCATGAAATACATAAACATGCTCTAGATAAGAAAATAGGACATACTTTGCCACAGTGAAAAAGAATTCAGGAGTGAAAAACATGTTATAATCCACAAGTTATTTCTTCAAAAAAATTTAAACACATCTACTGATACATCTATATAAGACACAGGAAATATGTTACATTTTCAAAGTATTTTAAGTCTTTTAAATCTTGAGAACCTTGATGAATATACTTGCCAACAGGCTTTAAAGAACAGGTTAAACATAAAGTAATTTTTGAAGAATGACTGATAAATAAAATAATGTTAATTCTGATGTAGATTTAACACTTAACAGGTTTATGGAGCTCGGTGTGGTGGCTCATGCCTGTAATCCCAGCACTCAGGAGGTTGAGGCAGGAGGATCATTGTGAGTTCGAGGCTAGCCTGGGCTACAACATGAGCTCAAGGCCAGTTGAACTGCACAGCGAGACCCTGTCTCAAAAAGACCAAGAAACAAAAAACTTAACAGGTTTGAAAAATGGACATCAATTAGAGCTCAATAAAATCCTTAATTGTACTACTTTTCACTGTTCAATGACTTAAAATTAGACATCATATGGCATAAAATGTACTTCACTCAACAATCAGTTTAAGTCAGACAATGAACAACATATCCACACTTAGTTTAATGTGGTATTCAGGTTACCTTCTAAAGCAAAACAATTAAGCAACCTGCTGACCACTACAAAGGTGATTATATGTTTTCTTCAGTCAAGTAATTATCAATCCTATCAACCTGGATTCTGAAATATACAGATCACTTAGGTGATTTGTATCAATTATAGTTACAACTATTTGTTTTCCTTTACATACTTTGCCTGAGAGATAATTCATCTACCTTACTATTTACCCTACTAATACAAAATTCAATGGTTTTTATTCACAGGTGTAAATCACTATCACCAGAATCTAATTTGAGAACATTTTCTTACACCCAAAAGGAACACTGTAGCCACTGATACTCAACACTCATGCCCCTACCATACTTAACTCCTGGCAGCCACTATACCACTATACTAACCTTTTCTCTCTAGATGTGCCTATTCTGTATATTTCACCTAAATTAAATTTGTTTTATTCCTTCTTTTGCCTAAAGTTTTAAGCTATATATTTCATAGCATTCACCAGTACTTACTTGCTTTTATTGGCAAGTGAAAATTCCATTGTATGATTATGACATTTCATTTATCCATTCATGTGTTCAGTATTTAGGCTACTTCTACATTTTGGCTATTATGTAAGTACATTATTAATTGAACGAATTCTTGTGTGGCTATGCATTTTCATTTTCCTTGGATATATACTTGGGAATAAAACTTCTAGGTCATGTTAACTATGTTTAACATTTTGAGGTGGTATCAAACCATTTTCTAAAGCAGATGTGACACTATTTTCCCAAAAACAATGTATAAGAGTTCCAATTTCTCCACATGAACTTAATTTTCTACTTTGCTTATTTTATTTTTGTGTTAACTTTTTTGTTTCATGCTTATTTTCATGCTTATTTTTACTAATGAACTTATTTTTCTGATTATAGTTATTCTTGTAGATGATAAGTGATATCTCATGATTTAGGTTTGCATTTTCCTGACAATTGATGTTTACCTTTTCAGATGTTTAGTGATAATGTGAATACATTCTTTAGAGAACTACCCATTCAAATCCTTTGCTCATTTTAAAACTGAGCTATTTGTTGTTGAGCTGCTTTTTGCATAGACAGGGCCTTGCCACATAGTTCATTCAGGTTCACCTTGAACTCACAGTGATACACCTGCCTCAGCCTCCCAAGTGCTGGGATTACAGATGTGCAATGGCCACACCTGACCTAAACTGCAAAAATTCTTGATGTATCCTGATAGAGTACCCTAGGTATATGACTTGCAAATATCTTCTTCCATTTTGTGAGCCTTCTCATTACTTCATTTATGGCAGTTAGTACAAGCTTTATTTTTCTCAGATCACTTATGTTTTTAGTGTCATCTAAAAAACGTAGCTAACTCAAGGTCATAAATATTTATTTCTCTGTTTTAAGAGTGTCTGTTATATTTGTACAGCTTAATTTAGGTCTATGGTCCATGTTAAGGCAATTTTTGCATATAACATACAGACAATGTCTAACTTCACTCTCTTTCAAGTAACTGATCATTCTGGCACCTTATGTATGTTTACATTCTTTTCCTATTAGGATTGTTCTGGGATCTTGTCAAGCATCCTTGACCATAAGTTTGAGATCTGGAACTCAATTCTATTATGGCAATACCACACTATTTTTCACCATTGTAGTATAAAGTTTAAAAGTGTGAAGTATGAATTGCTCAATTTATTTTTACAAGGTTAGTTTGAGGAGTAGGGGGTTCTCTGAATTTTCACGTAAGTTTTAGGATCAGCTAGGATTCTGATGCAGAAGGCACTGAATCAATTTATCAAGTTGGGGAGTATGTCATCTTAACAATATTAAATTTTTCTAACCTACAAACATGGGATGCTATCTTATGCATTTATTTACATAGTGAACAATGTTTGATAATTTATAGTGTGCAAATTTTACATTTCTTAATCTCTAAGCATCTTTTTCCTTTTGATGCTATTGCAAATGGAACTTTCTCAATTACATGTTTGTATTTTTCACTACTTAGATTCCAAAGTATTTTTTAAGTGTAAACTTTGGATTCATTTAGTAACACTAGTAGTGTTTTATACACCATCTGTAAACAGAGATAATTTTACTTTTTTTGCATCTGGATGATTTCGATTTATTATTGCCTAAGTGTCCTGGTTAGATCCTCCTGAACAATGTTAAACAGAAGTGGTAAGTAGTCTTGTTTCTGATCTTAGGAGGAAGCTGTTCAATCTGCTACAATTAATATGATTTTTTAAAATTGCGTGTCTGTAATAAAGTTTAAAGTTTACATTCATCTTACGGAGTTGGAACATATACTTAACATGCATCTGCATTCTTTTTATTTCCCTCTCTATCCCTCACCTTCCCTTCATTTCTAGATTCCCTTTCCTCATCCTCATTATTATTTATTTCATATTTGCAAAAACAATTACATTCAAAGTATGTATTTATAATGTATGTGTATATCTATATATATAGATATATAGATATAGATATATGCATATGTAGAGAGAGTGAGAGCGAGAGGGAGGGAGAAGGCGAGAGCGAAAGAGAGCTTTTTAAATCTTTATGTTCCCTTGTCCTACCCTACTCTCCTGAACCTCAGTCTCTTGGACCACTTCCCATCTTCAAAAGATTTCCCTGATTCCTTTATTCAGTCTTTCATTTTTGCTCATTATTTGTACTTTGGATTACTAAAATGAAAGAAACCATGCAGTATTAAAGTTGCAACTGATTTATTTAACAATGTTATCCAAAAACTTTCTTGAATTCTTTATGGTCAAGTACTAATAGTGTCTTTATCCTTTTGTGTGTTGATGGACACATATGCTGCTTCCAGGATTCGGCTATTATGAATTGCCCTGCTATAAACACTGGTATGCATGTACCACTACAAATAATGTCTTTAGCTCTTTTGGGAAGACAGTGAGAAGGGGAATAGCTGGGTCAAATGAAATTTCTAGTTTTAGATATTTTAAGAAACCTTCATACTTATTTCCATAAGGGTGTACTGTATTACATTTACATACACCAACAGTACAAAAGGGGTCTTTTCCACTACAGCCATGCCAGCATGTTATTATTTGATTCCTTAATTATTGCCATTTTTTCCCACTATAAGATGAAATATTAGTGTTGGTTTAATTTGCATTTTTCTGATGGTCAGAGATGTTGGACTTTATTCATGTTTATTGGCCATTTGTGCTTCTTCTGAAAAATGTCTATTCATTTCACTCACCCATCTTTTAACGGGTCTTTTATTTTGGATGGTCTTAATTTTTTTGAGTTCTTTGCATATTCTAGGTATCAGTCTTCTGCTTGAGAAATAGCTGGCAAAAAAAAAAATTTTTTTTTTGCCTCATTCTGTAGGTTGTTTCTTCACTCTGTTGTTTCCTTTGCTGTGTAAAAGCTGTGCAAAATTTGATATAACAGTATTTAACTTGATACAATGGTGTTTTTTTTTAAGAGTTGAAGTTCCATTCTATCGTTAAGTTGGGTCCTTTAAAAACAAACAAGTAATGGTGTTTGGTCTGGCCACATGATTCTGGAAGATGTCCACTCATATCATTATGTAGTTTCTGGGATTTATTAACACATCATGCTACATTACTTGATTTTGAGGTACTAACCTGACCTTGTGATCTGGAGATAAAATATCACAGGTCATGGTGCATAATTCTCATGCTGGCAGATTTGCTGTTGAGAATTATTTTGCCTTGCTATTCATAAATAATACTGGTCTACAGTTTTCTTAAGATGTCTTTGTATGGTTTTGGCAGCAATAATATTAGCTTCATGGCTAGGTCTTTCCTCTTACAATTTGGAAAATTTGTGAAGAACTGGTATGTATTCTTTACATTTCTGGTAGAAATCATCCATGAGGATATCTGGTTATGGGTTTTTCTTTGACGGAAGTCTAAAAATAACTAATTACATCTCTTTATTTGTCCTAGATTATATTAGTTTCCTTGAGGTGCTGAAAGCACATTACCATAAACTGACAGGCTTTAAACAGCTGAGATTTATTCTCAGAGGTCTATAGTTCAAGATCCAAAATCAGATCTTATCAAGGCCATTCCCATTCTAAAATCTGCAAGAATTCTACCATGACTCTTCTGGATCCTGGTGGTTGCTACAATTTTTGGCAATCCTTGGGTTAAGATAGTAATAGCATAGCTCTAATCTTTGCCTCTGCTTTTATATGGTATTTTTATCTCTGTGTGTCAGTGTCTCCATGTCTCTCTATCCCTTGTAAGGATGCCAGTCATTGGATTTAGGTCCCCCACCTTAATTCAAAATGACTTCATTTTAACTTGATTAAATCTTCAAAGATGTAGCTGATTCACAATACTGTTCGAGTCTTCCACACCTTTGATGATCTGTGTATATGTCTACTTGTTACTGGAAGAAGGGTACTGGCATGTCTGGCTATTACTATTTAACTATCTAGTTCCTTTAATTCTGTCAAGAGTTTGCTTTATGTATTTTTAGAGGCCCCTTTGTTTGGTGCCAAGATAATTATATCTTTCTGGTGGGCTGGCCCATTTATCATTAGGAAATATCCCTCTTTATTTCTAGTTTTTTTGACAGTCTACTTCCCCAGCAATGTATAGTTTTTGATATTACTTCTGGGAAGGTGCTGTCTTCATTACGCAGTCTCCATGTCTAATGGTGCTCTCTGACATTGTCTGTTTCTGCGGCAACTTTAAGTGCTAAACTGCCTATAATGGTATCACACTATCCAGGTATTAGCTGCCACTAACTGTTGATTGCTCTATTGTTTTGGTCACAGCCTGGGCATAAATTGCTCCATAGTCTGAGCAAATAAAAGTGGAATCCCTCTGCCTGATCTCAGCAAGGCTCTTCTTAGTTACTGGTTAAGAGGTCTGTCACTTTGCTTACTGCTTTCTATATGGAGCTGTATCAGTCTCCTAATCTTTCATCACAAAGATCTTCAACACCTTTAAGCATGAGCTTTCTTCTTTTTTAAATGCCATCTTGTCGGCAGCATCTACTCATTTATTTTTATAAAATTTAACTCATTTCTTCTTTTTAACTTTCATTTTTATTAATACATGTTTGTAGAATACACTGATTACATTTATTGTGCAGAGCTGGTACATGTACATAACATTTTTTTGCCAGTATCAGATTTTTAAGTCTTTATCAAGTTAATCATCATAAACACAGATGAACAGGTAGACTAACAGACCAAAAAACATATAGAACACATAAAACAATAAATAATACTAAATCAAGGTACACTTTTAGATATACCGGCCAAATGGTCCCCCTCTAGCCTTTCCTTTGGAAGAAACTTTGAGTCACTCACTGGAACGGGGGTAGGGACAATAACACATATTATCTCAGAATGACCATCTGTGCTCTATGTAAAGGGTGGTAAGTGGGGACATTAGCCCACATTCATAATAAGTTGTCCCTCATGGCATGGCATCTCTGTCCAATGAAAGAGTTGGAGCTGGAGCAATCCAGGCTCAGAATTTTCAGCCTGTTTGCCTGCAGAAGAATTCAATTATGAATAGAAGACTGTGGAGAAGGATGCCCAGTCCTCTTGATCTCCAACAAGATACATAATGCAAGATGTTCACTTTCTGCTCCTCTTGCTCAGAGCAGAGATTCCTTCATTCAAATTGAGCAGAAGGAGGTAGATAAGATGAAAGCAGAGGGTAACATGGCTCAAATGCCAGATTCTTGCTGTTCTCATTGAGATTTAGAGATTTAAAAGCCAGTTTAGCTCTGTCTTGCGAATGTAACCCTTCAGACATATGACACCCTGGAAGCACTAAATGATTAGCTGGCATTGTAGGCACACACCACCATGATTGGCAAAAAGATATATATTTTTTTTATTAGAACAGCAGTATTAGGCCTAGAAAGCACTTCAGAAAGAAGTAACAGCCTTACGATATTGCCTTCTCTTTTGTAATTGCTTTATATTTATTCAAGTAGAATTTAGTGAGCCTTAGCTGGGCATGGTTGCACATTCCTGTAATCCCAGCACTTGGGAGGCTGAGGCAGGAGGATCCCTGCAAGTTTGAGACCAGCCTGTGCTACAAAGTGAACTCCTGGCCAGCCTGAACTACAGAGGGAGTCCTTGTCTCAAAAAGACAAAAAACAAACAGACAAAAGAACTTGTGAGCCTCAATTTAAATTCTGTAAATTATTCATGGAGTTCCTGAGTACTGCTATTTTATACTTTGGAAAAGGGCGGGGCAGAAGGACAAGAAGAGAGGTGGGGGGCACAGAGAAGATAGGGAAAAGAAAAGGGAGAAGAGGGACAGGGAGGAATTTTGTATATATAATATTCAAGGTAAAAGTGTAGACCACACATCTTCAGTTCCTATGTTTTTCAGTAGCCTCATTAGTTTGTGCCAATTTTCCAGTATCTGTTTTGAAAAATAGGTTATTTTAAGGGAACTGTGAAGGTAGCAGGTAGAAGTACTGGGAGAAAAAAAACTAGAAAGCTGCCAATGTTTTGTGGTCTGATCATCTATCTTCCAAAGCTGAGGATCTATCATCATCCCAAGCAGAGGATGAGATTATTGAGTGGATTAGGAAGATTTTCTCTAATAGGAAAGATTTCAAATTGTTTATTAAAAGCTTTTATAATATGTCTTTTTATACCTAATATTACCCTTTACTACTGTCTTTTAGAAAGAATGGCAATAAAATATCAATAAGATACTTTCAGATACAGTGTTTTAATCTATTTCATGTTGCTATAATAAGATGTTAAAGCATGGATAATTAATAAAGAACAAAAATTTCTGTCTTACAGTTCTGGAGGCTGGAAACCCAAGGTCAGAGTACTGTTTAGGACCTCTTATTACATCCTCACATAGCAGAAAGCAGAACACAAACAAACCCAACACTGACTAAAGGCTATTTTATAAGAGTTTAAAAGTAACTAACAAGCTGGGCATGGTGGCATAGCCTTATAATCCCAGCACTCAGAAGGCTGAGACTCGAGGGTCCTTATAAATTCGAAACTAGCCTGCATTAGAAACTGAGCTCAAGGCCAGCTCATGAGATCCTGTTTAAAAAGACACCTCCCTCAAAAGAAAGAAGCCTGCAATCACTTCTTAAAGGTTCTCTTTGCTCATACTATCACATTTCCCAATAGCTGAACTTTGAAGAGGACACAGTCATATTATACCAGAGTATTTATTCTATGGCACTGATGGCGAACCTTTTAGAGACCAAGTGCCAAACTGCAACCCCAAACCCATTTAACATATTTTGTCTTCTGTTTGTCTTAAGAGAAAACACAGTAACACACGTGCCATAGGTTTGTCACCACTGATCCAGGTTTTCTCTACAATTTAAGTAGCTCTCTTTCTCACTGAGCTGCCAGAAAGGCTACAGAAATTTCTTCAAGTTTAAGAGAAACAACACTGTAAAACACTATTGAGAAAAATTAAAGAGGAAAGATATAAATGAAAGTTTCGCCTTAGAATAAATTACAGGACATTATGGTGGTGGAAAGCTGAATCAGGGATGTTTACCCTGAGGTCACTTCCTCCTTCCCCTATTACAACTTCCTTTTTCCTTCCCCAGTGAGCCCGAAGATAATTCCAATCAGCTCCTCACGTGTCATCAATGCTCACCCTAAGCACCACCCCTGGTCAAAGGTTATGTACATATCCCATACCCCATATTCCAGTCAGAGAAAGCCAGACTGCCATCAGTTGTGGGCTCCTCTCCATGTCCTTAGAATAAAGGCCACTTTTACTTTTATATTTTGCTCTTTCATTGCACTGAAAAAAGCTAACAATAAAAGTGGTATAAACCACTATAATTAGCTGGAAAGCTACTGTTAAGGTGGCAATTCCTTCCAATTTGACAACTTAATAGTTTCAATACAACCACAATCAAAATTCTAAAGCTTTTTGAAGAATAACTAATTTTAAAATTTACACAGAGATTAAGGACTCAGACAAGTGAAATAAGGTTGAAATGGTTGGAGAACTGATGCTAGTGGATTTCCAGATATAAAGATACAATAATTAAAGCCAGGCGTGCCTGTAATCCCAGCACTCTGGAGTCTGAACCAGGAGGATCATTGTGAGTTTAAGACCAACCTGGACTACAAAATGAGCTCAAGCCTGAACTACACAGTGAGATCCTGTTTCAAAAACACAAAATGAAACAAACTACCAGAAACCAAAACATTGTGGTAATAGTGTAAGCACAGATATCTATCAAGAGAACAGGAATCCAGAAACATACCCAAATTTATGTCCATTCAGTTAACAAGGGAGCCAGGATAATTCAGTGAGGAAAAGACATCCTTTTCAGTAAGTGGTACAAGAACAACTAGATTTTCTTATGGAATATGAAACCTCAACTCTTCACATCATAAAGAAAAATTAATGGGAAACATCAGAAATCAAAATTTAACAGTAAACTTCTTTAAAAAAAAAAAACAACCATGAGATCTTATGTATTTGACAATGGGTTAGACACACATTTCTTTTGGTCTTGCTATACATAGCTCAGGGTAGCCTTGGACTCATTATATAGCCTAGGTTGGCCTTCAACTCACTGAGATCCTCCTGCCTCGGGCTCCCAAGTGCTGAGATTACAGACATGTGCAACCACACTCAGCTTAAGAGATAGATTTTTTGAAGAGACTATTAAAAAAAAAAACAAAAACTCTTTTCAGTGTAAGGGATTGAATCTGAAGCCTCACATACGCTAAGTAAGCACTATGAGCTATATCTCAGGCCTCAAAATTTTTGAGAAAAAAACCTGACAAAATGAACTTTAAAATTAAAATTTTTTGCTTTTTAAAAGACAGTTTATAAGGGTAGCTACAGCCTAGGATAAAATATCTAAACAATATATTTCATTGGTGAGTTTATAAAAATAAAGAACTATTACAACTTAAATTGTTTAAATAGGCAAAAAATTCAAATACTGTACTTTATATTATATCTCAATCATTATCAGGGAAAATAAAAACTGAAACTATGAGACACTGTACCTCAAATCTAAAATGGCTAGTGTTAAGACTGATGATATTAAATGTTGGCCAAAACGTAGAATAACAATCGTAAGTTGATGGGAATAAAATGGCTCAGTCACTTCTGTAAACCATATTGCAATATGAAGTTAAACATACACATGTATACTGTGACCCTGCAATTCCAATTCTAGGTACTCATCTTAGAGAAATAAATATAAGCCCTCAAAAAGATTTTGGTGGGCTTGGGGATATAGCTCAGTTACCTAGTGTATGTGTGAGGCCCTGGGGTTTCACACCCAGAGCTACAAACAAAATAAAACAAAACAAAACCAAATCAAACCAAACATTCACAAATGAATAGTAATAGTCAACATCATAAACAGTTGTAAAAGTGGATTAAACAACTTGTGGCATATTAATGCTAAGTAGAACTACTCAATAACAAAAAGAAAGAAAAGATTATATATAAAACCCAAGTATAAATCTCAAAAAAACTGAAAGAAGTCAAACATTAAAGACTATATACTGTAGGATTATATAAAATGAGAGAAAAGGTAAAACTACTGTTGACTGCATGGGGCTTGAGGGTCTGTAAAGGATAGTGATTACAAAAGGGTATAAAAAGAAAACATTCAGAATGAATAAGGAAACTATCTTTCACCGTATTAGTGTTAAACAATTTTCTACTTCTACTAAAATTCCTTAAACTGCATGCTTTGTAAGTAAATATTACATAAATTTTTAAACACCATTAAAAATAGGTTCAGGGTATGAAAGACACCAAATGTTTCACTGACTTTCAGCTCTTGAATTAAAAGTTTAAGATAAAAAATAATTTTGACTTGCATTTTCAATGTCAAAAGTAATGTGCTTATCTTCACAACTTCAAGTAATTATCTTTCTCCCTAAATAGCAAGCATACTTTTAGTAAAAAACCAGTTACCTTTCATTTTTTATCTACTTCTCTGTATGTACCCTAAAAAGATGTATGTCACTGGTCAGAAACTGAGGGCATTTCCCTATTTATCCTATATAAAAAATATAGAAATCAAGACAAGGAGGCTGCCATTATTGATGTGGCTTGCTCCTGAAAAAACTTCAATCACCGTTAGGAAGTTTTAGGAGATGGATCAGATAAGACTTTTAAGAGTTGATTCTTAGTAACATTAGGTGATTCACAGGTATAGCCTCTTTCATAATTCAATTAATTCACTCATGAGTTGTTTATCTTGGAAGTGAGTCTGTTTTAAAAGCCAGTTAGGTTCTGTCTCTTAGAAGTACCCTTCAGCCAGTGGACTCTATAGAGTGCACCTGTAATAAGGTCCTCACCACCTGTGGACCCCCAAACCTTCCAGCCTCCAGAACCAAAAGCTGAATAAACCCTTACTCTTTATATAGTGCCTAGTCTGTGGTATTCAGTTATAGCAACATAAAACAGGCCTATTGCTGTTCAATGGCTGGTCTGGTCTTTGTGAATGAATTCATATGCAAATTTGCAAAAAATTCCTTACTAAAGGAACCAGATCTTAAAAAAATGGACTCCAGTGTTGGAGCTGGGAAAGAATAAGAGGACTACACTTTGACCAGGAACCAAGAAAGTGCTCATAAAAAGATGGGGATATGTCAAAATGACATAAAGAAGTGGCTTGAAGGGGCTCTCCACTAACCAAATACAGAACATTAGATGATAACCCATTGTACAGAAGAGTATGGACTCTAGGGCTGGGGTATAGCTCAGTGGCAGTGCTTGCCTAGGGCAGGCAAGGACCCAAGTTGAATACTGAGCACCACAAAACAAAAAGAAAAAGGGAAAGGGAACAGAAAATGGAACTTTCCGACTTCCCTTAAAATTTTAAGGATCTAGTGAAGATATTAAAATGGTAAGAAGCCTAGGTTTGTAGCTCAGCAGTAAGAGTGCTTGCCTGGCATGCTCTAGACCTTGAGTTCAATCCCGCACTGAGGTGGTAAGGGAAAATGGGTAAAAGGAGGGAAACGGGAGGGGGGAAAGGAAGGGAGAGCATTTGAGGTAAATGGCTAGACAGCAAGAGTTTTATTTAGGTCTTGTAGGTCAAACCATCTCAGTTACATACTCTCCTTTTTTATTTTTAAACAACTCTTTAACTGGAGGGCATTATAAATGTAGGCTGTGGATTAGATTTAGTAACAGAACAGTTTGCTGACCCCTGATAGAAATGTTAAATTTCTTCAAGATCTATAACAAATACTGCTCCATTCTTCCCTGAAATAGTAAAAACACCATTGAATAAAAAAATAGCAACAAAATTGGATTAACATGGAAGTTAGCCATCAGGGCAATAAACAGTTATAATTCAAATTTAAAGTTTCTTTTGTAACTCTGTCAAACTATGACTTTAGGTGTTTAGGGTGTTAAGACTCAAGAAGAACACTTACACACTTGGCCTTTTCTCTCTGAAGGCACATAGGGAAAGGAAATAGGAGGAGAAAAAGACAAGCTTCACTTAGGGAAGGTAAGATGACCTACATTTCTGAAATGTAACTGAAAGCATAGTAATTTAAAACCACACCTGTCTAAATGCCCACTCTGCCTAGAGTCTCCAAATTTAGACAATATTGCTTTAAATTCATACCATGGGGTATAGAAAAATCTAGAAATTAAAAATTTATCTACACATGAAACTTTATAATAATGTTTTTTAAAAGCCTTCTTGAGTCATATGTCTATTACCTACAGCCATGCCTGCTACCCTTGGCTTACTGACATTTCAAAGAATGAGCTAAAAAGATGCATCTCATTGATTTAAATGCCATTTTCCTACATCTTATTATTTTAAATGTCAGTAAATCCTAGAGAAAACGGTTCCACCATTTCAAATGCCCAAATACTTTAAGGTCAACTATCTAACAGAAAACCTTGCTTTGCTTAAATGATTGCTCTTGATATAAATAAAGCAGTCTAAAGATTGAACACATACCAAGAGTTAAATGTGACTTGCAAAATGTACAATGAACTTAACAATGATTTTGTTACTGTATCTAATTGTACTATTTATAGATATTAAGCCTAAAGGGCAAGCAGCAAATGACTAATAGCATGACACATGCTCATTAGTTTATCATGACACCTGTTCATCCTCACCGCCAATAAATACCAAGTATTTCTTACATGTTTCTAGTACCTGGAAACTGAAAGTTCATCCCAAACATCCACAGCCTATCTGCTTTCCATGAAGTCTGGATATGGATATCCCTAGACTGTGAAGATTACCATATAAATGAAGGATATCAAAATGCATATTTGAGGCAAAAAAGCATTATAAAGTCTGGCTGATGGTAATCTTGTCATCTAAAAAAATTCCTGTGAATTTTATTATACTACTTTAACAGCACTAGTTTCATAACATGTATTAACTCATTTCCTCCACTAGAGTATATATCCCTTCAAAAATAACATCTGTAGCTAAAATTTATCACTGTGTTATTTCCTCCACACTGTTAGTTGTTTATAAGAGTGAACCACAAAGCTGATTTTAATTTTAGAAATGAGAAACTGAAGAAACTTTATTTAAAAAGAAAACAGTATTATGTTACCCAGAATGATCAAAGTTTTGAAGCAATATCTACTAAAATTCCTTTTGCAGAAACAGAAAAATTCATCCTAAAATTCAAGGGACCCCAACAGCCAAAATAATCTTGGAAAAGAAGAATAAAGTTACAGGTTTCACTCTTCTTAATTACAAAATGTACTACACAAAGCTACACTAATACTCCTCAAAATGTGGTGCTGGCATAAAGATAAATATACCAATGGAACACAAACAGGACAGGAATGAGCTTTTAAATATAGTATATGGTCAGGTGATTTTCATCATAGTTGTACTCAGAATACAAAAGAAGCCCCATAATCCAACAACAAACAAGATACAAAAATGAGCAAAGGCATTAAATAGATACTTCTCCAAAGAGACAAATGGCCAACAAGCAAATGAAAAGATGTTCAATATCACTAGTAGGGAAATCAAAATCAAAACCACAAGATACCATCTCACACTGATTAAGATGGATATTATCTGCAACCCAAAACCCACTTACTGATTGCAAAATGCCAACACAATTAAACCTGAACACCAAGCTTTTAGTTTAGAAAAAACAACTCATACATTAACATCCTCTGTCTTAAAAGAAAAACAAATGAGTGCCGTAAGTTTGCAACCACTGGCCTAGACCTACACTTGTGAGTAGAAAGACAAGACTGCTTAAATATAGGATATTAAAATACTGAGGTATGATGTAAGAACATGTTCTAACACAAATTTCTGTATAACTCTAAGTATATTCTAAACTTATTCATAACATTAATTACAATAATCCCCTTAAGCAACACACCAAACGAGATTTTAGGACTCATCACAGAATTTTACAATTGAAAGGTACCTTTACGACAACTATCCAACTGTCTGATTTTCTGTTTACACTGACAAAATGAGATGATTTTCTGTTTACACTGACAAAGTGAGATGCTAACAAAAACAAAATTTTATTTAGTTATCTAGACTTTACTAAGTTTTTTCCTGCTTAAAAATACATTGCTAGGATTCAATCAAAGATGGCAGAGTGCTAAGCCACAGAGAAAGCGCCTCAGAGTCACTGTCCAGACACTAGAATATAGCACAGTGAGGAAGACGAGGAGAAAAGTAGATGCCCTGGACCCCAGGAAGGCTCTCCAAGACAGGACTCGCTGTGTGAGAGGAGTGGTTCAACAGTGATGGCTGACAACCCAAGAAACCTCTGCAGAGACGTGGCAGTGGAGGGAAGCAGCAGACGTGAAGGACTGTGCTGAATGGTGGTGAATGCAAAGGTCTCACTCTTGCCAAAGTAGATAGCGATTGGCCTGGAGTCATCTTGGAGACAGGCAGCCTGCAATCAGAAACTCAAAATTGTGGCTGGCTCCCTCTAGTGGCTAGGGCTCGGGCCTGTGAAAGATGCTCTAAAGGCGATGAGCCAAATGCAACCGACTGGTCTCCACCACAAAGTACAAGCTTACTGAGATTATCCACTACCCCACAAAAAAGCTACTGTTGGCTTACTAGGATAGACTGACATGGATAAGGACTTTGTCTCCCCAGGTTGTCTGCCAGTGAAAGCAGAGAGAAACCTGGACAAACGTCAAAGTTTCTTTCTTGTCTTATCCCCCCTCTCACATTTGTTTTTGATTTTTAGTTTGTTTGTTTTTTCCTTTCTCGTTCACTGTTTGATCTTGTTTTTATGTAAGTGTGAACATGGATTCTAGGCTCTCTGTGGCTCTGTTCTGTTCCTCCCATCTCCTCCTTTGCTCTTTCCTGAAATGGTATTTGGGAAACACCAGTTTCCCAAAGTTAGCATGATCCCTATTGGTCCTCCAATCTCTTCTTCCAATTCTCTATTTTCTTCTTAAAACTATTTTAAATTTCACTCCTCAAGGGCAAAACTGACGTATCAGTTGATGTATCACTGTATACTGCAAATAATTTTCTAGTTTGCTTGTTTATTTATTTATTTATTTATTTTTTTTTTCTTAAGTACCACGGATCAAACTCACAACCTCACGCTTGCCAGGCAGGCAGGTGCTTATGCCGCTGAACTAAATCCCGGGTCCTCTAGTTTGTTTTAGATTTTGTTATATAACCACAAATCTAGTTCATATGGTATAAAGTGGCAAATTAAGGGGTAGTTCAGTTTGCCATTTATTAGTACCACTATAGTCAAAATTGACATAATTATTCTCCCATCAAGTACTAACCAGACCCGACCCTGCTTAGCTTCCGAGATCAGACGAGATCAGGCGCATTCAGGGTGGTATGGCCGTAGACTGACATAATTATTCTAAACAGCTGCTGGTCCTAGTAGTCCATGACTGAAATTGACTAAGTCTCATATAAAATACTGTGACACAGTGCCAAAGAACCAGAGACTGGGCCAAACAACATCCCATCTCCAACAACTGAAGAGGTAAGATCTTCCAACAGACTTGAAACCCAAAAACCAGCTACACCTGGAAGATACCTCCAAGATGTCATTAACTAAAGATCCTAAATACTAGCAACAAAGCAACCCACCATAGGCAATTTACAAGAACCATCCCAGGAATTAAACTTAAAAAAAAAAAATGAGAAAACATTTAAACAAAATGCAACCCTAGACATCCAGTTTGCCACAGGGGACAATGAGGTGAGAATCCAAAAGCCTCCCACCAGGGCTTTCTAGAGTGGTAATAACAAAGCATCTGAAGGAGGATCTGAAAAAAAAAATGAAATGAGAAATAATCTCTCAGATAACTACAGAGATGGTGTCAAAAGTAAGGACCATGCTTAGTGACACTAGAACAGATAGAAAGAAACAGACGAGCTTAAGAAAATTATGCTCAGCATACAAAAGAAATGGAATCCATAAAGCAGATGCCAGCAGATATTCAGGAGAATAAAAATTCCATTGTAAGTATTCAAAGTAGATTAGGCCAATGTGAGGATAAGATCTGTTACTAATGACAGGTTTGCATTTACTGACTAGGGAAAGATTTCTTGAAAACAGCAAGGGACCATGAGAAATCAATCCAGCAGCTGCTAGATGAAACAAAGATAGTAACAAGATTGACAGGAGTCGGTGAAAAAGCAGGAGAGATCACAGATGATATTTTAAATATGTTCAGACATCATGGCAGAAAACTTTCCTGGTAGAGATAAAGAATTTGACATACAGATAATTAGTGAGGCACACAGAACTCCAATTAGTCATGACTGAAAAAAATCTACCATCAGGCATATTAATTCAACGTAAGAATAGAATATATTAAAAGTTGTTAGGGAAAAGAAACAAATCACCTATAAAGGAAAGCCCACCAGAATCACAGCTGACTTCTTAACACAAACTCTCAAGTCAAGGAGAGCTTGGAGTGCAATAATCCAAGCTATAAAGAAAAACAACTTTCAATCCAGATTGATGTACCCTGCAAAACCTTTCAAAACTGTTAAGAGAAATAAGACACTTTCATGACAAAGAACATTTGAGAAAATTTATGACCACCAAACCAGTACTCCAAAATGTTCTGAAGGGCATTCCAGAAAGAGATAATAAGGACTACAGCTCCATGAACCCCAACAGAAGGAATCCACAAGGCAAGGCAAACAATTAGAGGGAAGGGAAAATAGTCAACAGGAAAAGAGTAAGTCAGACGAGCTTAAGAAAATTATGCTCAGCATACAAAAGAAATGGAATCCATAAAGCAGATGCCAGCATCTGACAAGAATAAGTCAATACGTATCAATGTTAATGGTTTCAATTAACCAATCAAAAGACACAGACTGACAGAATGGATCAAGAAGCAAGATCCAACAATATGCTACATACAAGAAACACACTTAATTCGATAAGAAATTCACAGACTGAAAGTCAAAGGATGGACAACAATACTCCATGCAACAGGAATCTCAGAAAAGGAGGTAGCTATTCTACTGCAGACAAAGTGAAAGACTGAAAGATAAAGGTTACTATATCCTCCTAAAGGCAACAATCCAAGAAGAGATAACAATCATAAATACATATGCAACAAATACAAGTGCACCCAACTATATAAAACAAATACTAAGGGACAAGAAAAATCAAAATAGAATTTTAATGGGAGCTCTCAAAACCACACTGTCAAAAAAAGAGATTGACTAGATTAAAAAAAAAAAATCAACAGTGAACTATCAGAACACAATCGAACTTTTGAACAAAGGGACTTAGCAGGTGTCTATAGTGTTCCACCCTGTAATGTCAAAATACACATTCTTATCAGCTGCACACAGGATAGTTTCCAAAATAGACCACATACTGGTCAGAGAACATGCTTACATAAATTCAAAGGAACTGAAATTATTCCATGCATACTATCAGACCACAGTGCAATGAAATTGGAAATCCATGGCAAAAGAAATCACAAGAACTTCATATAAATACAATGAAATTAAACAGCACCCTCCTGAACAACCAATGGGTCACAGATGAAGTTAAAGAAGAAATTAGATAGCCTTTACAGTTGAATTATAATGACAATACAACATATTGTAACTTATGGGACACAATGAAAGCATTCCTAAGAGGGAAATTTATAGCACTAATTCCCCTTATAAGGAAAACAGCAAGCACATATAAACAACTTAATGATGAACCTCAAACTTCTAGAGAGAAAAGAATAGGCTAAGCCAAAAGCTCGTACAAGGGAGGAAAAATGAGACCAAAAATTAATGCATTCATTCATGCAAAGAATGAATCAAATTAATGAATTTGGTTCTTTGAAAGATTAAATAAAAATTGACAAACCCTTATCCAATCTTATCCAAAAAAAAGTGAAAAAAACCTCAAGTCTATGCAATTAGGAATAAAAAGGGTGACATCACAAGACCATGCAGAAATCCAGATCATATATACCTACTTAGAAAACTTATATTCTAACAAGATAAAAAATAAAAGACAGATTCCTAGATACACATGAACTCTAAAGCTGAATCAAGAAGCTATAAACATCCTAAATAAACCAATATCAATCAATGAAATTGAAGATATAATTGAAAATCTATCAATAGAGAAAAGTCCAGGCCCTGATGGGTTCACTGCTGAATTCTACAAGAAATTTAGAGAAGAACTAACACCTCTACTTGTCAAATTCTTTAAAGAAATTGAAAGGAAAGAAATATTCCCAAATTCATTACTGGAAGCAAGCATTATCCTGGTAACAAAACCCAACTAAGAAAGAGAATTACAGCTCAATTTCCCTAATGAACACAGATGCAAAAATCCTCAATAAGATACTAGCAAACAGAATACAGCAAATCATCAAGATTATATACCAAGATTCAGTGATATTCACCCCCAGATGCAGCAACAGTTCAACATATGTAGATCAATAAATGTAATGTGCTGTATTAACAGAGTCAAAGTTTAAAAAAAAAAAATCACATGATCATCTCAATAGATGCAGAAAAAGCTCTTGACAAAAGTTTTGCATCCATTCATGATAAAACCCTACAGAAAACTGGAAGAGATGGTCTTTATCTCAAACCGATAAAAAGCTATCTATGACAAAGCAACAGTCACCACTGTACTAAATGGACAAAAACTGAAGCTTTCCCTACAAAAATCTGGACCAAGACAAGGATGTCCACTGTCTGCACTTTTATACTCCATTTATCACAGGTAGTTCTGAAAACTTTAGCCAGAACAATTAGACAAGAGAAAGAGATAAAAGGAATAAAGATAGGAAAGGAAAAAGTTAAACTATCATTTTTGCAGATGACATGATACTCTATATAAAAGACCTCCAAAACGTCACTAAAAAACTAGCAGATTTAATAAGTTCAGTAGCATAACTGGATACAAAGACAACACAAAAAACCAATAGCCTTCCTGTACATGAGTAACAAACTCACAGACAAATCAGGGAAACAACTTTTACAGTAGCACCCAAAAAGATGAAATACCTAGGAATCAATTTAACAAAGGATGTAAAAGATGTCTAAATTGAAGAACACATTGCCAAAAAAGGCAGTCTTGTTAATTTTCTTGAAACATAGCTGGGCATGGTGGTGTATACCTATAATCCCAGCTGTCAGAAAGCTGAGGCAGGAGGATTGCTG
Organism: Hydrochoerus hydrochaeris; assembly: GCA_004027455.1. NCBI lineage: Eukaryota > Metazoa > Chordata > Mammalia > Rodentia > Hydrochaeridae > Hydrochoerus > Hydrochoerus hydrochaeris. The sequence continues at coordinate 29,438 of PVLA01006321.1, forward strand.
CAATTTTGAGGCCAGTCTAGGATACCCAATGAGTTTGAGTCCAGTCTGGGCTACACAGTGAGACTCTGACAAACTTTACCTTTTCTGTTGCTAAGAAAAAACAAAAACAATCCCACAAAAAAACAAAAACAAAGCAGCAACTAAGCACTAAAAAGAATACAGTTACTTGTAGTCTAGTCCCTTATTTTTTAATATCACCTTCATATCTCAGAATTTCTCATTGTTCTTTGCCCTCACTGTGAAAAAGTTGGTAGACTAAGCTCTTATGATATTCTTGCCTGTCCAATGAATGTAATTCCTGCAGTTATATAGACTGTCTTCTCATTTCAAGAGCAATGTTCCATTACTGGTTTAGTAACTAATTTCTTGTTGGTTGTCATACAATCTTACCTCCCTTGACCACACTTCCCCCTTACTAGTTTTAATTTCTCCCTCACTTCTAATTTCTTGTAAGAATACAATTACTTAAGCCTCTCTCTCCTCCTACAAAAATCCTGATTTAATTGCTTTGCCCATTCTTTCTGTAATCCTGTTTTCATCATTCCTTTTGCTAACAACTTTTCAAACTAGTAAGTGTCACTCCTTAATTACCAGTTACTCTTTAATACTGTCAGACTTGAGAAGCTATTCTTTCAAAGTATGGCTGAAAGGTATTTGTTCAACTCATTTAAAGTTTATTCCAGAAAATGGTATAGGAGTTCCTGTTAGTGCAGCAAACTTAACAACTCACCTCCTTACTCATTATACAGCACAGGTCCTACCAGACATCTGATGCGAAACGGACAACTCATTTAAACCATAATTTTATCTCCTTTACAACTTTATGACTCTTCCTATGTCCTGGGAATCACATGAAGGTCTGTGAGTCCCAGTATTTCATGCTTTACTCTTCAGATAATTCATCTGCTCATATACTCCATTTATCACATGTATTCTGAAATCTTCTAAGTAAGTATTTATCCCAGACCTTGTATTTCTCTCACTTTACACAACCCTGTCTGCTGGACATTCCCAAAGAAATTTTTCATTTTCACTACAAACTGCCTTGAGGTAAACTCAGTGTTGTAATGAACATCTTTTCTTTTTTGTCACAAGCCATCTAGGTTTGGAAGTTTAAACTGGTGGTGGCAAAACCTTGGCACATGTGTCATTTGTTTTTCCTTTAAGACAAAAGATGTTAATGTAAGAAGTGCTTGTTTCAAACTATAACTGCAGTTCTCAGGTTTCATTGCAGCAATGGTACTTTACAATAAATAAATGGGTTTTGGGACTGTAGTTTCACAATCTGTGGCTTAAAATAAGTATTAAATATCACTTCCTCATCTCTCATTTACATAATCACTGTTTTATCAATATTTTATTCCAAATCCTCTATATAAACCACTTCCTTATGCATTTTCACTATCATGACCCTAGTTCATTTTTCAGATTACATAAGCCTCCTGTAATTTTGTTACTATAAATCTATCTCTATTGCAACCTAAAAACAACTGTCAAATCAATTACTCTAAAATACTGATCTCCTTAAGATTCAAGGTGAGTTCCATCTCCTTGATTAAGCAACTCCAGTATCATCTACTGTTCCTCTAGACCGCTATAATACTGTATTTGTATTTTTTATATTACCCACTCTCCCTTAAAATATTATGCTTGAGAATGAAGGAGGAATTTCATTTGGAATGTTTCCTGCCTATATAAAAGCTTTGGCTCTTGGTGCACAGAATTGGATCTCTCTGTAGATTATGGGTTTAATTCCTTAACCATCCATGATCTCCCCAAGATAAATAAGCAAGGAAAGATCAGATCTTTTCTGTAATCCTTTCTGGCAAAATACAGAATCAGACATTTAATAAACTTTTCTAAAAGATTAGTCAATTGGTTAACTCTGATCACATAACATTGGACAGAGCACAATAAATCACCTTTTAATGATTTCTCTGACCCTGTTTGTTCTCCAGATGAATCCAAAGAGGGGGAAACCCATCATTAATATATTTTCTTGAGCTGAACAATGACTCACCCTATCAAGTAATTTTTCTTAATCTTTCTAAATAATCTGTATGAAAGGTCTCTGGAAATACAAGGTTCAGTCCCACAATTTAGATTTGTACAACTGATTCTAGTTTTTTGTTCTGCTTTTGGTAGTGCTGGGTACTGAACCCAGGGCCTCAAAGGAGCTACTCAAGCACTCTATTACTGAGCTACATTAAATCCAATATGAACTGTTTACTCTGCTTTACATCAGTTTAAATCTCATATGTGTAAGTATCATTTAAAGGTCTTGTTTTTTTTTTTCTTTCCTACAGACAAGAACTATATTGATAAACTTCCACAGTTTCTTAAATAGTTACTGTAAATATTACTGATTTGTTGTACTGTAGCACAAGATGTCTTAGGTTAAGTCATATCAAGTAGGATCAAATATGCTCATGCTATTATTTTCAACAAAAATACATGTAGAATACAATGAGAAAATAACTAGATTTAGCATCATGCTTACTATAAACTATCAATGTGCTAAAAGAGCAATAAAAACTTAAGACATTAAAAGAATATACCTAAACTTTTAATTAATGCATACTCAGTGATCAGAAGAATCCTAAAATGTTCAATGTAATTACAATGTAATGAAGTAATGATAAACATGAAAAAGACCTAGTTATATGATTCTTGAGCTAGCTGGGCATCAAAGAATACTTATAATCTAGCTACAACCACTGCTCAATTCTAAAACTAAATGTGCTGCTCCATACAGATCATGCTCCTCTTACCTCTGCTTATTCAGAACCTTGTATTCATCAAAAATACAGCTCAAATCCTATTATGGTTTGTATCTGGACTCCCCTCTCCGAGGCCTCATGTGGTCACAGGCAAGGCTTTTTGGAGGCGGCTGGATCTAGGGTGTGTGATGCTGAGCCTGATTCATGATTTGATGCTAGGGTTAAGGGTGTGAGTACTATGAGCCCTAACGGAGGATAACCTTGTTAAAAATACGAGACAGAAAGAGGACTGTGGTCACTTGTGGCTTTGCTTCTTCACTATTTTGCTGCCTTCTGCCCACCATGAACTGTTTCTTCTGTGTTAAGCCTCTCTGCATGTCACCTGCCTTTGAGCCAGCAAACTATGAAGTGAAACCTGAAATGACACTTCTACAAGCTGTAAAAAAAAAAAATCTTTCCTCCTTTAACTTTGAATGTCAGGTATTTTTTCTCAGCAACAAGAAAAGTGAGATGCTAACTTCTTTTAATATGGCAAATACTAAAATTGTAAGATTTTATAATAAACTTAGGAGCAAAAGCTAATTTTCTGTTTTGTTATAACATCCTACTCTTCTTTGGGCTGGGACTATAGCTCAGTGGTAAAGCACTTGCCTACCATGATTGTGGCTAATAACCTTCTATTACTGTTGTGCCTGTTTCTTTACATTATCACACAATGTAAAATCAATTTGTTTTTTAAACTTAGGAAATAATGCAGATGCATGTATATTTTATTAAACAAGTTTCCTATATCAAACAACTAAGAGGAAGAAGCAATGACACCTATAATATTCAGTATACCTGGTACCAAAACTTAGTATTTTTATACAATTCTCCAATTAAAAAAAATTAAGATTCCCTGGAGAAATCCATAGTTGGCACAGGTTAAACAAAGGTAACCCTAGAATCTTTTCTTTTTTAAATACTGGGACTGAACACAGCATACTCTGGCAGTAAGCTATATTCCCCTGACCTTTTTATTTACTTTTATTTTGAGATAAGAGTGTAGCTAAGCTTTCCAGGCTAGCTTCAAACTTGTGAACCTCCTACCTCAGTCTTGTGCATTTCTGGATTCATAGGCAGTCTTGTTTTTCTCTTGTTGCTGAGACAACGGATGCCCAAAATTAAGGAAAGAAAGCTTTGTGGAAGTTACAGTTCATAATCAGCTGGCTCTAAGACAGGATGGCATGGCAGAGGAGCAACAGTTTCTGGGGGCAGGAGAACAGCAAAAGCAACAAGAGCAAAAAGAGGGGAGTGCAAGGGAAGACTCTTTCTGTCCCTTATATTGTATATAGGCTACCTACACCAGGGTAAATACAGCACTCACACCCATGATCCTAGAACTAAACAATGAATCAATCACAAACTCTAGATTCAATCGCCTTAGAAAAGCAACCTCTGCATGAATGCATCCAGACACAAACCATAACATGGGCATTTCCATCATGCCCATCACTGTGGAACATACTTTGGTGCCAAAAAGTAATTGACTGCTTTAAAAAATGGTAACAACAAATAAGGACACACCTGAAAGGCTCTCAATCATCTATGACAATTTGAATACACAAAGACTGTGTTGAATTTTAATCTATAACATCAATTCTTATGAAATTCCTAATTCACAGCTGAACTTCAATCATGAAAAACTATCAAACCCAAATAAAGGGAAATTATACAAATTAACATGGCAACAAAACAAAAACAATCTCCCAAAATACACATTAACCAACATTCTTCATAAGTTAACATTATGAAAGGTAAAGAAAAACAGAACTATACTAGACTAAAGCAGACATGAAGCTGTGAGCAGTGGTGTGTGCATGCCCCCCCACACACACACACACACTAATACTCTGGGAGGCTGAGGAAGGAGGATCACAAGTGCAAGTCTAATCTGGGTCACTTAAGCAAAACTTGTCTCAAAATGAAAAATAAAAAGAGCTAGAGATGTAGCTTAGTGCAAAAGCCCTGAGTTTAATCCCCGGTACTGGAAGGGGGCAAAAAACAGGAAAAAAAGAAAAAAAAAATACAAAGTATGATCCTAGATTGGCTTCTGGATCAGAAAAGGGACATTACTAGAATAACTGGTGAATTTTGGAAGGTTTGCAAGTTGGTTAACAACACAACATCAATGGTAATTTTATAGACTTTGTAATTGTATTATGATTACACAAACTGTTAACATTTAGCTAAAAAGGGTATATATGAATGTACAGGAAGTTCCTTGCAACTTTTTAAAAGCCTAACATTATCTTTAGAAGAAGCTTTAAGAGAAAGTTCAAATACAGTTCTTTATCAGTACTGAGGATCAAACTCAAGACCTCGCGCTTTGCAAGGCAGGCGCTTATGCTACTGAGCTAAATCCCCAGCCCCCTAAGAGAAAGTTCAAAAGCTTGATGAGAATAGGTATTAGAGAATTGGGAATACATAGCTGGTACTGTAAAGAGCTATTAATTGTACAAGTTTCCAAATTTATGTACCTCCTGACTTCTTAGTCACTCACTTAATAAATATTAAGTCACTATCACTTTTGCCTAATAGAAAAGAAACAAAGATGCAGGCAATCAAGCCAGGCAGTTAGATACTGACTCAGAGCTTAATCTTAATAAGAGTTAAGACTGGTCCTTCCCATTATAGTCAAGCTCAGTTTTTCCTCATACTCTTTTCCCCTTTCAAACTATGAAACATTGAGTCCTGTTTTACCTTGTTCTTCAATCCCACTGTTTCTGCCCCTACTGCTGCTATAATCCCAGGTGTCTGACTTTATTCATGAGTTAAATTTCTCTTGCCTTTTAAAGTTAATTTATACAACCAGGACACCTTAGCCAACTCCGCAGGGCTATTCTGACAATTAAACGCTTACACATAAAAGTAACTGGCATAGAACACTCAAAACATGTTAGCTGCCTGTTGTTTAAAATTATATTCTCTAACCCATGAATCAACAACTGTTTTACTACAGTAGTCCCCCCCTTTGTCTGTCAACTTATTTTCTAGTTTCAGTTACCCATGGTCGTAATCTCTATGTGAATTTCTGTTATATTTCCTAAAGAAATAAACTAGTCTTAAAATTTTACTTACATGTTTTAAAATATAACTATAAATGATGCTTTTGGTTTAGTCATTCTAATAACATCAGTAGTCACTAAAAATTCAGTTAACTAAAAAATAAACAACTCCCATTTCTCTTTCAAGTATCAAGCTATTATTTCTAACTGCTTTTCCAAACATTACCTAGGTTATCTCATCATGCCAATCTCAAACTAAGAATTTCAACATTCTCAATACTACCACCTATGGGCTACTACCATATTTTCTGCATACTTCATTTTTATTTTTTTCAAGTTTTAAGCTTCAACCCAGGGGTCAAATTTAATTTACACATTCTAATCCTTTCAGATGAAATGCTCCAGGTATAATTTTTCAATACTAACAACAAAAGTGTGTGTATGATGTGTACACATATACATGCACATATACATTAGCATATACACACATTTGACAGTAATTCTTTCCTTTCCTAATTTTTACTATAGATATCTGGCTTTCTCTGAAAATAATAATGCCAAAGACAGATAGTACAGTATCTAATGAAGGAAAGCAGTTTTGCAACTGAGTTGTCAAATAAAAGGATTTTTTTCTAGTTAGAAAACCAATGAAAAACTACAGAACTTCAACCAGTAAAAACAAATTTTAAATGCAATACTGTTTCATAACTTCCTACTTTCTCCTGAAAACAATCATACAATATTTTATTCTCATATGGCAACAGAAAACGCTCAATCATATTACAGGAATATATTTCACTGAATTACCAAACAGAATGACTCTCTTCCCAACCTGACTTGAGCAAAACACAATTGTTCCTTCTTCCTTTCTACTAAAATTTCTATTAAATTACTTGCTTAGTATGTCAACATACACATATACACACATATGCTTAAAATGATGAACTTCAACTTTACTGGTAGTTTAAACTCCTAACATTGCTGTATTTTCTAGTCTCTCTTTTTCAAAAAGACATTAAATTTCTTCATCAATTCAATGAAAACAGACCATCCTGGAGAGACTTTAACAACTTTTTCATGGAGAAAATAAAGATGTCACAAAAGAAGACTAAAAAGTTCAAATTGGCAAATGACAACTTTCATGTTTCACATGATAAAAGAAACATAGTCTGTTCCAGTCTTCAGGGGCTGACAATGTAGTCAGGGAACAAAATACAAACATAGAAAAAAAGTCAACTAAGGCAGAATATTAATTGACAAAACAACTGGTATGGATAATATTTATTATAACTGTGAAAAATGAAATAGCAATAGCTGCATTGGGATGACACAACAAGGGAGGATCTTAAAAGAGTACAACAAGGAGAATTTAAAATTATAGAGAACAAGTATGCAATGAGTGTTAGTCCAAAGACTAGTAAAATCATGTGTAATACAAATGTTCAGAGTTCATTGTTCAGATGTGTAGGTCAGTTGAAGGGAAACTGTACAAAAGACTAATGAGGCATCATTGGGGAGAAGGGGGAAGCCCTGGATTGTGGGAAGTATAGAAGCTGTAACAATTGGGCTGAAGAGCCCAGAAAATAAACTCACTTAAAACCAAATGTAGCACATTTCTACACTATTTCAAGGGAGACAGTGGAAGGATGGCATTTGACCTGGTAGCAGCATTTAACAGCCTGAAGAAAACTAAGAAAGACCAATCGTAGTATTTCAGTAGTTTAGAAATAATAGTGGAGGTGTGAACTACAGTGATGACTGTGGAAATAAAAAATGAAATTCATTAGCAAGAGGAACTCTTACAAACTGGTCAATGATCTGAAGATAGAGTATACAGGGAAGAAGAAGGAAATCAGAATGCTCCCACAGAATGTTCCCACAAACAGAAGTGTTGTTTAAAAGAAAAAATCATAACAATTAGTTAACAATTTTCAACAACTGAAGTTTTTGTGAACCAAAACTATTTAACATTAAAGTAAGAAAACTGCATAAGTCCAAAGGCTCAACAACTGAATATAAATAGCATTCACATTTAGACATTAAGAAAAAAATCTTAAGAGTCAACAACACAGTAGATCATAAATACATGAATTTGTAACTTCTCAATCTAAATGTCATTATTCTTCTTGTAGTACAAGTGACTTCTATTTGTTCAATTAGTATACACTTCATATTTAAGACAAACACACCAATTTGAGCCTTAGTTCATTATTCTGCCTAGTGAAGTATATAATGAACACATTGGGAAACAGTTTAAAAAGAAAACTCAAGAATTGCTACCAAACTCTTTATAAATTTACCTTCTTTTTTCTGTAATTCCTTTAAAAAAGTGGCACCATTTTTTAAAAAAGAAAACTTTAAAAAAAAAATACCACACTAGACATTTCACACACTTCTTGATTACCTTTACTTTATCTCTTCTCAAGCAACAAAACAGACAATTTTCATCAAAAGTCCAATCAGAAATGCTTTCAGGCTCACACTCTATAAAAAACAAATATACTAAATTAATAATCATAAAATGGAATTTTTCAGAAAGTAAATCAGAACTAATTTAAAAAATACTGGTCAATCAAAACTTTGCTAAGTAGTAGACATGTTATGTATCTTGTCTTAAAAATTCTTGTGGCTTTGGGAATTGAACCTAGGGTCTCACATGCTTCAACAGTGAGCTATAACCTCAGACAAGTCTTAAATTACTCAATTCAAGAATTTTCCCTTAAGTGAGACATGGTGGTTATGAGAATCAAAAATTCAAGCCCAGCCCAGGCACTTAGTGACACTGAGACTTGTTTCAAAAAATAAAAAGGACTGGGTATGAAGCTCTGGTATAAGTACCATACTGGGTATGGAGCTCTGGGTAAAGGCTCTGGTTTCAAATCCCAGTATGGATGAGGGATGAGGTGGGGATTTCTTAATTCCTAACTGCTCAATAGTTATTATATGTCAATTAAAACCTAAAAACAAAATGGTGGTTACATGGAAATAGCTTTAAACCACTGAATAAAAAAGAAGACAGTCTTAAAATCATGAAAAGTATCAAGATGTACTATGAAGAATTTAAAATACCAAAATATTTTATAATACCTTTAAATAAGCTGAGATCTTTTAATAATGCAGGTCCAAACAGCCCTTCAAGAATAGTTTCAAATCCTGAAAGGACAAAGAAAAAAATTATTATCACAATAATATTCACTATGGCAATAGTAAATTACATGCAACATGATCGTATTTTCTTCCACCTCTAAAGGATGTCAGATTACTACTGAAGGGATGCTGAGGAAAATGTTTCACCGACAAATCTAGGAGATGCATTGATTTTTTTCAGTCCTAAATATAACACAAATTAATAGCACATTTAAGAATAGACACCCAAAACAACCAACGAAGGAAATGGTGAAGAAATTCACAAGTTCTCTTACTATTCTACAAATTTTACAGAATTCTCAAGCTGTATCTTAAAAAGGCAGCTTTTTCAATAAAGAGCTAAATTGCTTCAGAAACTTCCACAACTTTCTAGAATAGTCCACTTTTCTGAATAGCAACTGAGTATAAATTTTCAAATTAACAGTTTCTTGGAGAAAACTGTCCACTGTGAACAACTTTTCTTTCATACACAGCATATTGTAGCTCAAAAAAAAGCCCTTATAATTACTTCACACTGTCACGGTAACTACTTGCCACATCCCTTTAAAAAGGTAAAACTCATTAATTATACATACAGTTAAAGTATCTTCCTGTTTTTTATAGGTAGGGAAGGAGACAGTGAGGGAGAGGACTCAACATGGCTCCCAAACCCTTGTCATGGACTTCACTGTAAGCTCAAACACTTACTAAGAGAGTTCTTTGAATTCCTATGAACTTAAAGCACAAACAGAAAGAATACGTCTTATTTTCAAACATACAGAAGTGCTATTGTAATTAAGAAAATACAAAAATTTAAATGAATTCCTAGTAATTTGGGGCACTGTGTATTTTGTCACAGTGTAATCTAGTATCACCTGAAAGCATATATGTATGGGGGTGTGTGGCTGACACTGGGTCTATGTTATTCAGGATAACCTTGAACTCAGAGTGATCTTCCTGTTCAGCCTCCCAAGGGCTGGAATTATAGCTGTGTACCACCATGTCTGGTCTATATATATATATATATATTTTTTTTTTAACTGTAAAAAAGCATTCTCAGACTGATTTAAAATTCTTCACCGTAACTATAATCATATATAAAATAATAAAGGATTTGGAAGATAAGGGGTACAAAAGATGGTCCCTAGAAAGAATTAAGAATTATGTAATTAAAGAGATTTCTTCGTCGTAGTGGTCTCTTCTAATAATCTCTAGTCTATTAACTACATTACAATTAGAACATCTTTTTAAATATTATTTCTGAGACTGTAAATTTTCTGTTTATTATTAGGGATCAATTTTTTAATTAACTTTCCTTACTTGCCTTATTTAACTTATTTAATTTTCCTTATTTCAAGAACTTTACAAAAATCAAACTTACCACTTAAATAAATGAGAGGTGCCTATGCCTGCTTACTATTTACCTACTATAATTAATTTCTACTGAATTACTATGGCCCTTTGTTCTTTCTCACACTAGGGAAGAAAAAGGGTTGGGACTGGGAGTTGTAGGGACAGGGAGGTAGTAATAAAATAATAAGGAATTGCTACATATATCTATATGGCACTGAAGACTTGATATATTCTCTCATTCATTTTTCTCTCTCCCCTTTCCTCCTCCCTAATTCGACAGTTTGTACCACAAGCCTCCTATCCCCCCGAAAGAAACTCATAAATATGAATTACAAGTATTTCAACATCTTGAAAATAGCAAATACACATTGCAAATACAACTCAGATTACATGTATGTCTTATTCTGAAGAACAAATCTAGTGGTTTTTTTTTTTTACCTGAGCTTATATGAAATTGTAATAAACTCCAAAGTTGCATGGTAAGCACAAATTCTTCAAAAGGAAAAATGTAAATGTAGCAAGAAATAATACTAGGAAAGGAAAAAAAAATCAAATAAAGGCCTTGGGAGATTTTTTAAAATTTTAATTACCAAGTACAGAATCTGAAATAAAATTAAGCAAGAACTTTATCAGTAACATACACTTACAAAACCAACTCACAGATCAAACTAATGAAAAACACCAAAAGGAAGCAAGCAAAAACAAAAAACCTCATCACAAACTCAGAAGATGTAACCAAAATTAACTTTGCTTAATACTGTAACTATAAACTCTCTCTTCTACTTATATTTACAACAATATATTAAAACCTTCTAGTTACTATTAATTAGGTACTATAAAGCCATTCTATTGCTACTCTGTTCATTAGATGTTAATGCCACTCAGTTTTTTAATAATATTGAGGTTTGGCAGTTGCACAACAGGGAATCCTGTGCTTGACATTAACAAAAGGCAAATAAGGAAAAAACAAGCATATTCAAATTTTTACCATGATCTTACAGAAAATCATGAAGATCGATAATACAATACCATGGAAAACTATTGAAATAGACATCCATGTTATTAGGTTTAATCACTAGGATATAAAAGTATCTTTACATAATGTATTACACATAAAAATTACTGGTCTTCATTATTTTCCAGAGAATTATTATTATCCAATATCACAACTGGTCTCAAAGCTGATCTCTCTAGTCTTTCTTAATACAACCTGCAATGTCTTCAGAGTATTCCTAAGAATGCTTAGACAACACCTCTCTACGTCTTCAAAGTCTACACTACTTAGACAACTAATTCAAAATTCCTAAGTCCAGTATATTCAAAACTGATTATAATATGATACCAATCTGTATCCAGCAGGCTTATTTCCCAGACTGATCCTGCGTATTTCCCACAGTTCCAGTCAGGTTGGTTTTCTATTGTGTTTGGCAATCATTTCTACTTCTGAATATTTTCTCAACATTTTATATCTCATCTTTGCCCTAATAATGTAAATCCTTCAAGGCACTCTTCAATTTGTTTAACAAAAATACTCACTCATCATATTACCAACTGAGAATCTACCCAGGACTGAAGCAGACAATGAATAGGCAGTGGTGAACAGCACTAGTGCCTACTCTTCTACGGCTTTGGTTAGAATTTCCTTATCTTCAGAATTCATAGCTCATTCCTCCTCCTAAGTAAAAGCCAATTTTCTAAGATCTCCTCTACCATGCTTTCTACCATGTACAAACCACTGCCTATGTATTTATAAACTAAAACTTGTCATAACCTATATGAACCCTTTTTTTTTCAGGCATATATGTCTTTCTCCTTAAAAGACTTAAGAAAAGCTAGGTCTTTCCATATCCTCGAATGTTTCTCTTATATGAGAGCCTTTCAATCCTCAGCTTTTGCTTCTCACATAATCACAGAGTTCTGGAAAACTAAAGATAAAAATTTAAAATTTCCCACAAATGCCTCCCTTTCATTTAAATCATAATCTCTATTATTTCTACTTCCAACCAAAACCAAGTTACAGAAAGTAACAGGATAGGTAGGCATCAAATACACAGTCAACTGTGAAAAGGAAAGAAATTGTTCAAAAGGAAGAAGGAACTAGGATGGGTGAAAGGGAAAAGGGCAGGAGAGGAAAGGGGAAAAAATGAAGGCACTTATACTATTACAGTGTCTTACTTCATTAAAAAGGAAGGTTTGTGTTAGCATCAATTAGAGAAATTTTTATGCCCATATCTTGTACCTTGCACAACTACTTAAAAGATAATATGCAATGTATTATTCTTCTATTGTTATGAAATTTTATTACCTTTTTCCCATAAGAAAAAATACACAGTCAACTAAGCTCAACAATTATAGCCTGTTATTTTTGAAATATAATACACTATGGACAGAATAAGATAATAGGTCATGGGATCTTGGAAATATCTCCTCTGAGATAACTAATATAGGGACTAAAAGTATGAGAGAGGTGATACGGGAAAGAAGTACATTTTTGTTTTCTGTTGCTATAATAGCATACTAGAGAACAGATATTTTCTTTTAAAAGAATATAAAGGATTTATAAAGAAAAGGCTCATGGTTCTGAAGAAAGGGAAATTCAAGAGCATGGCACTGACATTTGCTCAGCTTCTCCTGAGTGGTGAGTGCTTCTTCATCACTTGGCAGAAAGCAAATAGGCAAGAATGAAAGAGAAAACCCCAAAAGTGGGCTTGCTTTCTGACTTGGTGTAACAATAATGAATTCAGTCCAGTGAGAGCTACAACTTCCTCTAAGTGAAACAAAAGTATTTATGAAGGCTCTGCCCCATGATCCAAACACTTCTTACTAGGCTTCACCTTCCTAACATCACCACCTGAGAAATTAAGATTCACTACATCAAAGGAACCTGGATCATGCACTCAAGCTTGTCCTAAACTTGAATCTAAATCTTCAAGTAAGTATTATTTTATCAAACATTAGTTTAATAGTATGTGCTGGTAATAATCATTAAATAATGAACTGGTTTTTGGGGTTTTTTTTGCACTTAAAACTCAAGGTGTTTAACTTGCTACCACACTGAAGTTCCTAAAAAGTGGGCTGCAAAATGAAATACAAAAGCATTAGATGATATAATCTTTTATCTTCCATCTGCAACAAACTTCTTTAACTTCTATATGTATGTAGTGAACAGTGTTCAATCAGTCCCTTTCTCATAATGGCAGTTCATTCTACTGTTGGATAACTACACTCATTGTGAGCCACCCCTCTCATCTGCACCTACCCCAGGTCCAGATGATCTTATCTGCTGGTTCACTGATCATTGCTGGCATTACCTAACACAAGAATGATGACAAAATCTGACCAATTTCCTAAAGAAACAAGTTAATCAAAACTAATGCTCCAAACTGAAATACTGTCAACTCCTGAGTTCACAATACAAAACCATTATAGTAGTACAGTATTGATTGCTACAGTCAACTTTATACAGTGATTTAGTGCTGCGTCTGTTACATTTGTTTAATTTCTACTTCTGAGTGGCATAATATATAGTAGCTAAGTACCATGCATAAATTTTGATCATTTATAGTTTTTTAAAAAATACTTCTGTGTACTTTATAATAATATATTTTCTACACATATTTAATGCATTCACAACAAACTGTTAACTTTTTCCAGTCTTAAAAAAAAATCCTCACTTAAGTGGACTAGCCTAGTTCAAATCTGTGTTGCTTAAATATTAACTGTACTATGCTTTTGTCATTATTTAAGACTATACTCTTAGTTATAAAAGAACATGTTACTACAAAACTGTATGGTTTTGCACAGCACTCTCATATATATTGTATTACTAAATCTCAAATATATCACAAGGCCAGGTCAAGCACTGACCTGTACCAATTTCATTTGTGTCAGTATACTCTCGGGTATCACTGGCTAATGGTGTAGTTCTTTAAGTTCATAATGTTAATGTGAAGAGTAAAAGACAAAACATGGTGTTGGGGGGACAGAAATGAGGTGGCCAGGACACTCAGTATCTATGAAATAATAGAAATCACAGAGCATATAGTGCACATGCCTATATGCTCAGCACTCGGAAGCTGAGGCACGAAGTTTAAGGCTAGAATGGGGTACATGATATACTCAAGGCCAACCTGAACTACAAAGTGAGACCCTGAGAGGAATTGGGGGAAAGAGACAAAGAATGAAAAGTTGAAGATTTTAATTAAAATTTAAGGGAGGGAAGCAAGGAGAAGGACGTTGGTTATCGTCTTGAGTCTTCAGTATCTAATTGGCTACATGAAGTCCTGAAGCAGTAAGATGGTGTGCATGTGGCTGGGGCAGTGACACCAGAGGTGTGACTCTTCTAGTAAAGAAGAAGAGTGCTAAATAAGGAGAGATTTTTACTTAGGGGATAAAAATTTACACTGCCCATAGTGACAAGTAAGTGCTAAAAACTGTGTTCCAAACATTCTGAGGGAGAAACACTTTATGCAGCCAATCAATCATACCTAGATAACAATGGTAAAAGACACACAGTTCTAGGTAAACTCTAATTGAGAAGATGAAGCACCACTCACTCTGGGGTTAAGGCTTACTTGAAGTAATCTGGCTAATAAGAATGAAACGTCATTTGGAGGAAAATGAATACAACTAAAAACCATCATATTAAATGAAATAAAAACTCAAAAGGCAAATGTTGCATATTTTCAAATTTCAATAAAAAAATTTTCTACTCAGAAAGGAGGCTACTAAAAAGGAGGAACAGGATGGGGGACAGAAAAAGGGGAAGAGAGCAACTAAAGTATATCATATACATGTGCTACATATATGCCAAAATTAACCCCATTAGGTCTGCAATATTATACACTAATTTAAAGTAGTCTGGCCAAATGAAAAATGATTCAGCATTTTTTTTTTGGGGGGCGGTACCAGGGATTGAACTCATGACCTTGCACCTGCCAGGCAATAATGTCTTTTTAAAAAAAAGGAAAACACTCGTGTAATATTTCTAATAAATAGTGGTTAGGATTCTATAAATCCTAATCTTTTACATCAAAACTTTTATTTACAATCCTCATTTCCACAGTATTTTTATTT
This sequence comes from Hydrochoerus hydrochaeris, assembly GCA_004027455.1. NCBI lineage: Eukaryota > Metazoa > Chordata > Mammalia > Rodentia > Hydrochaeridae > Hydrochoerus > Hydrochoerus hydrochaeris. The sequence goes on from PVLA01006321.1 coordinate 44,760, forward strand.
GAACTTTATTCCATGACCAACTGAAGGTTTTTTACTTCTAAAAACTGACTTTAAATTTATTTTATTTTTATTAGTTTATAATACACAATTACATTCATCTTAGGGATTTGGTATATATACAGATCACATCTTGATCACTTCTACACCTTCCTCCCTTCCTTCTCACTTCCTCCTTAGATCCCGTCTCCCATCTCTACCTCCCTGTTTGCTACCATCTTCTTTTTATTTTGTTTTTATAATACTGGGTCTTTCATGTTAGAGAAAACATGCAACATCTAATCTGTGTCTCACTTTTGACTCTATCTTTTCCATTTTCTCTTTTTTTCTATTTCATTAAATTTTGCTCTAATTTTCATTTTCTATTTTCTTTGGGTTTATTCCGTTGTACTTATTTTTGTTCACTTATTCTCTAACTTCTAAAAAAATAAAGAATCATGCATAGAAATAATTTAAAAGACTAAAACTTTATTTTGTATTAAATAATCTAGGCTAAACAAAATGTGGCATATCCATGTAACGGAATAAAACAACAATATGGATACACGAACTCTGAAAACATTTTGCTAATTGAAAAGGGGAAGGTGTGGGGGGGGAACCACACACCACATGAATATATTTATGTAAAATGTATAGAGGAAACAACTCTATAAAGAAAGTAGATTAGTAGTGAAAATCTATCACTGCCAGTGAAAATGTGATGACTGCAAATGGGATTCATAATTTTTGTGGTAATGAAAATATTCTAAAAATCAGATTGCAGTGATGTTTACAAAACTCGGGAATATAAAATCAGTGAATTATATGTATCCTTAAAATGGCCGAGTATAAGGTATGTAAATTATTTCTCAATATTGCTGTTAACAAAATAAGAAATCTTCCATTTTCAGTAATTTATTTGTTAGTTTTAAGAAAACCTAGCCTAGAAGAGGTAGTCTTGTGATTGTAACTTAAAAAGAACCGCTGAATAGCTGATTTTATTTTTACTTCATTTATTATTTCTTTCATGATGCTAGGGATTGAACCTAGGGCACTGCACATATTAGCCAAGTACTCCATCACAGAGCTACATCCTCAGCCTGAATAGCAGATTTAAGACTTGAAATTTTACACTGAAATATTACTAAATGTACTTAGTGTATTAGAACACATAAAATTTAAGGATAATCATTTATCAATTTAAATTATATGTATTTACAAGACTTACATGTATGTAAATATCAGTTTTAAAAATCAGTATTTAAAGAAAAATACTAAAACTTTAGTTATAAAACCAGTTATAGAGTAAGACATGCATTAAGAACTAGGTTTTAAATTTTAAACTTAATTTGAACATTAAGTTGAAAACCAAAGTATGGTTATGCATTATCTTCTCCATATACAAAAGCCATCTTATAATGATTGAAACTTATAAAAACTTTCATAAGAACCAATCAAATATTTTCAAAGAGTGTAGGATATCAAGAGTTATGGTTAAAATATATGTCCCACCATTAAGAAACTTATAATTCTAACCCAGGAATAAAAATTAACACGTATTTCCACAATCAGGTAGACACTCACAACTGTCTGGCATTCTCTGCTTGCTTCAGACTGTGTCTATGGCTGCCTAACTCATATTACTGTCAAGGTATCTCACGTACTTCAGAAAGTCCAAATCTAGCTCATTCTACTACTCCTTTTGCCTCATTTCATCCATTGTTTCCTTCTGTGTTCCTTATCAGGGAAACACCATCACTAATTGGCTCCCCACAAGACAGAAATAGTCATGATTCTATTATTTTCCTAAATTACTGAGTCTTCCAGTAAGTTTGAATCCTATTCATTCTACTTCAGAAAGATCCCACCAAATCTATTCTTTTTGATCCCTAAATTTAGGGTTTTACCATCTTACGTTAACAGTTACAATAAACATCTGTAATGGTGGTAACGGCAGTTACTAACTGAGCCTTTGCTTGGTATCATGCAAGCTCTTTATGTGATATCAGGAACTTCATACCCCCTGCAACAAAATCTTCGGAGGAACATTATAAAGACAAGTATTACTACTACCTAGTAGAGATCAGAAAACTGAAAATAAAAACAGCTAAACCATTTCCAACTACAAAAGAGATTAAAGTCAAACCAGTGAGTCTAAACTGAATATCTCTTCACTTTATCATAGTACCTAATAATGGTACCTTTAAGCTTTTAATTCAACTATTTCAACATTCCCCATAACTACTATCTCTACCAAAATCTGTTTTTTACACAGCTACTACACCTTTTTCTTTTTCAGTTTTAAAAATATCTGATGACTTTCCAATGACAAATACTGAGGACTTCAAATTCCTAGCATCACTGGGTCTGATCTCCTGCTACCTTTCCAGTCTCTTATGACATTTCCCTCTTTATATAAACTATGCTTTGGCAACAGTAGTTTGTAAAGCATTACATTCATGTCAATGCTTCCAGGCCTTCTGAGAACAGCATGTCCTCTCACTACAATGCTATTTCCACAACCCTCAATCTAGCTAATTCCAGTGCGTCCCTTAGCTCACCTCACAAGCCCCAGGGCAAAGTTAGGAACATCTCATCAGGGCTGAAGTTATACTATTTATATAATTTTATTTATTTGACATTTAATTCACTAGAATTACAGCAGAGAATTGAAGCTTATTCTTACTTTAATACAAACCGATTCTTTGAATTGCAGTCCTCAAATAAGTACTTAAGAAATATTAAGATGAATAAATGCACTCTTCCTAACTCCCATATCCCTGTATTTCAGTTGTCAAAGATTTTATGGCTCCATTTAGATTGATTGGCACACTGAAGGCATAAATAAATAAAACAAGATAACTGAAGTTTGATGAAAAAATGACGAATTTCTGTTCCACCTCAAATAAGTGTGTTGTATCTCTGGGCTTAAACTAGAACAATTTAGGACTGTTTATAGGCCCAAAGAATGGAAAGGATAACACACTAACACACACACACACACTCTCTCTCTCTCTCTTGTATAAAGCAGTAATTGCATCATGCAGAAAAACACTGAGAAAGTCTTGAAAAATGGTGATAGCAATAGAGATTAAAAAAAAAATAAACATTAAGAGCTGGAACAATCAAGAAATTTAAAAAAAATTTTTTTTGAAGAAACAAAATAATGCTGGCTTGGCTGCAGTGAAAAAGTAACCTTTCTAAACTGTTGGTGGGAGTATAAACTTGTACAACTATTTTGTTACTTTGTATTATTATGAGGTTCACTCATATAGGTAATTCTAACACCCTATGCTCCTTAAATAACAGAAATACCAGTAATACCTAGGTGAGTACTATTATATGTAGAAGTCAACATATGGTAAATCACAGCAAAATGTTGAGGATTATAATCTCTCTCTCTGCCCATTGCCCCTACCACAATAAAAATAAAAAAAAAATGCATGGTTTGAACAGTATCCCACACTATAGCAGCGTATGTTGAAAACTTGGTCACTGAGCCAGAGGTTTAGCACAGCAGCACAAGTGCCTGTCTGACAAGCTCAAGGTCATGAGTTTGATCCCCGATACCACCCCCCCCCAAAAAAAACTTGATCACTAAAATGGCACTACTGAAGTTGGTAGGACTTTCAGGAGGTAAGGCCTAGCAGGTGCATGCCCTTGAAAGGGACTGTGGGATGGTCCTCTTTCACTATTTTGGGGTTTTGTTGTTGTTTTTAATTTTTAGGTAGTATCTCACTTTGTAGTTCAAAATGGCCTTGAACTCACTATATAGTCCAAGCTAGCCTCAAACTCAGGGAAATACTGCTTCAGCCTCACAAGTGCTGGGATTTACGGGTGTGCACCACCACAGACGATTTCCTGCTCTGCTTCTTGGCTCATGTGGTAAGTGGTTTGCTCTGCCATGATGTGCTGCTCTCCCTACAGGTGCATTAACAATGCACCTGGCACCTTCAAAAAAAAAAAGTAGATAACAAAGGAACAAAGTGCCTCCAAAAGACTCCCAACTCCACCAAAGCTGATCCACGGGGCACAGATGAGGAGAAACTCAAAAACAAAGCAACAGAATAATATAAGGTGATTAAAAAGTAAATAACAATAGATCAGTAAAGTACTGAGCAACCTGAAACAGGATGTAACTAAAAAGATAATGGACTTAAAAAGCAAAAGGAGGAAAAGAAAGTGCTCTAAAGGATATAACTGCATTTATGGTTAAGTGTGTAGGATTGATAACCATGTTGCTAAGTTTCTATTGGATCACTGAACAGAACTGTTTGTAGCCTCACTGTTTGAATGTCCACGTTGTATGCTTTAATTTTGTAACTTGAACAACTATGTATAAGAAGATAATATGTAATTTATCAACTAGTGATTTCTTACTGTTTTTTTTCCCTGAAATTCTGTATTGTTTCTACTCCTTTTTCTGTTTTGCTTTTTTCTCTAAGTAAAATTAAAAAAGAAAACAATGGAGCTGGCTCAGTCTTCAAACTAGAACCTCCAAAACTGTGAGCCAAAATAATCTTTTTCTCTTTTCATTATATAGTGACAGGAAGCTACATATATTTTTGAGAAATATAGTGATACCCTGATCAATTTGTTAAAAGCTCAAGAACTGAATCTATTTTTTCCATAAGAAATAATGGATGTCAGGTGTGGTGTCACACACCTTTAAATATCATGATTTGGGAGGCTGAGGCAAGAGGATCAGCAGGAGTTCAAAGTAATTACATAGTGATATCTTGTCTCAAAAAACTGGTGGGGGGGGCTACACCCAAAAAGGGGGGAAGCCAAATAATTGGTTCCGAGGCCCAAAATTTAACTTACAAATTATTCTTTCCAAGACTTTAACAAATTTTATAGACATTTCTTGTTTTAACTCTACTCAGTTCTGTTTTCCTCAGCTTTATTGCTATCATTTCACTCTCTTTGAAGCTATGGTTACCCTATTTTACACAAAATGTGAACAACAACAACAACGAAAACCACAATGATGAATATTTTAACACACTAACACAAGCACTCAGCCTGAAGGATCACTCCCTCTCCTTTGTATCTGCAGTAACAGGCAGCATGACTCATTCTCAGCCCACAGAAGTTTTTCAAGTCTGATTTTTGGTTCAACTATGGAGCAAAAGGTTATGAACACTGAAATTTTTTTTCAAACTTTGCTGTTTGAGTAGTGGAAAGTTCAAGCTTGAAGCCATTCAACAACTGATGATGTAATAAGTTTTTCATTGTTTTGAGCCTCTTTTTCTTGATGGATTAGAGATATCTGTTTCTCTTATGAACCAGGCACTAGAAATACAGTTGTCTATAAAACAAAGTCCTTATCTCAGAACTTTTATTTTGGAAAGTAATACAAATGATGACAGTAAGTAATGTACAACTAAGGGTAACTAAATGAGATAGAAAAATATACTAAAGAAAGAAAATAATGAAACCCTGGTAAACCCTTACTTAAAATACAGAAATACAGGGAGGTGCTGGTTGAGGAAGAAATTATTTACAGTGCTGAAGTGTGGATATGATTTGAGTGTGTCCCCCAAAGGTTTGTGTCCTGGAAGCTTGGGGACCAATGTGGCAATACCGACAGGTAGTGGACTCTTTAATAGGCAGGACCTAGTAGAGTGTGCTTCTCCCCCCCACCCCTCCCCAGGAATGTATTCTCTTGATATTGAAGTTGCTGTAAGTCAGCCTGGTACTTCCCATAAACTACTTTCTCATTTTTGCTTGTAAATGTGCCCATTATGCAGCAGCTAATTCCCTTGCAACTTCTATGTGGGGTCCCTTGTCAAGACACCCATGTCACGCTGTTTGGGCATCCAGACATCAGAATCATGAGCCAAATAAACTTCTTCTATTTGTAAGTTACCCTCAGCTATTTTGTTGTAACACTATAAAACAGGACAGAAGGAGAAAAAAAAGCAAAATTTCTAGACAATGAAGTGAAACGACAAGCCACGCAAACATCCAAGATAGAATATTCTAGGCAGTGATATCAGCACTGGACAATTAAGTATGATATATTTGAGAAACAGCAACAAGGTTGGTAAACAAGTAAGGTAGAAAGTGGGAGATGAAGTTTGACATCTGGAATTTGTCTCATAGCAATTCAATGGAGTTGTAAATTTGGGCTAGTGGTGGAAGCAACGAAATCATGTTTACATTAAGATCACCAGATAGCTGAGCAAAGTGTGGTGGCACATGCCTGTAGTCCCAGCACCTGGAAACCTGAGGCAGGAGGATCACCACAAGTATGAAGTCAGCCTAGACTCCAAAGTGAATTCAAGGTCAGCCAAACTACATAGCCAGGCCCTGTCTCAAAAAACAACCAAGCCAAACCAAACAGGTTATACAGAATAGATTAGCATAAAATATTATTAGGAGACTATCACTATAATAGCCTTGGCAAAACGTAGTATGGGTAACCTTGTAGGTAAGAAAGTAGTGCCTGGATATAGGATATATTCTGAAGATTTAAAAAAAAACTTGTCTTGATGTACTATGTTGAGTGAAGGGAAAGGAGTAAAAATTTATGCTTAAGCTTTAGGTCTACAAAATGGTAGTGTAGCTTTCCAGAATGAAGAAGACTAGAGGAAAAAAAAGGTTTCACAAAGAGGAATCTTGCTTCTTTTAGACACAGTAAGTCTGGAGTATGTCTTAGAAGTCAAAATGGAATTATGCAGAAGGCAACTGGACAGGTAAATCTGAAGTTAAAGGACAACACTGGGATAAGGAGATAATATTTGGAATCAGTAAAATATAGACAGAATCTTAAGTCTTACAAGTAGATGAGATTATAAATTAAAGAAGGCGGATAAACAGGAAAGAATAACATTGAACACTACAGCAATCAACATTTAAAAGGGAAGGGAATAAGAGACCAAAAAAGCTTGCCTATCTAAACTATTATTTATGGTACTATAATTAAAGTAACCGTGAATCTTACCTGATGCCCATTCCACATTTGAGAGTGAGTTTGAAAACAAATTCTTTTCAATATAATCACATCTTAATATATTTAAATATATAATTTATATATTTTGTACTTTATTCCATACCCCCCACATACTATCACCTAAGGCAGTACAAAGATAAAACCTTAGTTATGTTCCCTTTTGTAATAAACTTCAACATATTTGAAAATTTTAATTTGTCCCAAAGTTTTAGTTAGCTGTCATATATGTATGCACACACTATATATATAACATAAATGAACACACTTTATGTTTTCACTTATTTTGCGCACTCAATGTTGTACTACATCCAAGGAGGACAATTACTCTAAGAAGTTAAGAGATGTAGTAAAGCTAAGAACATGGGATTCTGGAGATGAATCATCTAAGCTCCAGTTTCTTATTGTGCCTTTTAAAAACTCTGGGCTTTGAGTTGGGGGTTTAGCTCAGCAGCTCAAGCACCTGCTTGGCAAGAGAGGTCATGAGTTCGATCCAAAAAAAAAAAAAATCCCTAGGCTTGGGCAATTTATAAGTATTCGTCATACTACCTGACTTAACTACAAAATTAAAAGATGACTAAATATTTGTAAATTATTTACAATAGTTGAAGCATTATAAAGTGTTTAGGAAAAATAGGCAGCAGAGAGATTGTATCTTGGGTTTGTAACTTCTCTTTTGTTCCCTATATAAAACATCTAAATCACAGTACTTGGGAGGCTGAGGCAGGACAGTCATTGCTGAGTTCGAAACCAATCTGGGCTACAAAGTGAGCTCAAGGCCAGCTTGCACACATAGTGAGATCCTGTCTCAAAAAGACAAAAAAAAATCTACATATAACAATAATTATATCTCTAAGTTGATGGATAAACAATGTATAGTATAAAGATTTGGGGGAGGGATGTGTAGGTATACATAAGACCAAAGTTGTTTTCTGCATATTATTAAAACCAAATTGTCAATTCAAAAGAGTTAAAATTAAGATGTTAATTTTAATAGTCAAGGCACACAAAGAAAATAAACAAAATATAGTAAAACAACAACAAAAAAAATCAAGGTGTAACTGGAAAATACCTAAAACATAAAGGAAGACAGGGAACTTGAAGTTGATATAAGATGTGGAAAACAGCAAAAGAGAAAAGGTACTTAATCAAAAACTACATTAAATGTACATGAAGCAAACTCTCCAAAACACTGAGATGGGCAGAATTTTAAAAAATGATTCAAGTCTATGCTATCTATAAGAGACTTGCTTTTGAACCAAAGAACAAAAAAGCCTACTACACAAAACAGCAACCAAAAAGTGCAACAGAGTGGCTATATGTATTAGTCCCTCTTTTCCATAGGCGATACATTCTAAGACTTCCTATGGATGCCTGAAACCACCAGTAGTACTTCATCCTATACACTCACATACACTATACTTTGGGTTTTCCTGCTTATACTTGGGAACAATAAAATTTAAACCATGCACAGTAAAAGATTAACAATAACCAGTAACAAAACAGAACAATTTTAACAATATATTACTCTATGAATCATTGCTGAGTCAATACCCATTCCTGAATCTATACAATCATTCCCTACTTGGGAATGGCTTGGTGTCACTTGTTTCAGAGAATTTCTTGCTGAGGTTTTTATAGAGTCAGTACTTTCTGGCATACAACAAATTGTTTCAACTAAAACATATTTTCTGTTCATGCCTTTCACTTGCTAACTTCAAGCCTTTTTCACCTTAACTAATGATTGATCATACACTACAGCTGTAAATATTGCAGTCTGAAGCCCAACAGCAAAACCAGCACCCATTTCTTGTTTCTCCAGTTTTATGGATATGTTTGTTTTACTGTAGATCTTAGCAACATCAGCCATTTTTTCTTTCCTTATTAAGTTGGGACTTTTACCTTTTCACTTAAAGATACACTATATGGTTTTTCTTTGAAATACTGAAGTTGTCAGGGACACTATTCTTGTACTTTGGGGCCATTACTAAGCAAAATAACATTAAACACTACAACATCAAGACAACTGATTTGCTGCTACCTAGTGATTAATAAGCAGATAAAATATACAGCATGGATATACTGGACAAAGGTATAATACATATCCCAGATGGGATAGCATGAGATTTTATGATACCACTCATAACCTTACGCAATTTTAAACTTATGAGCTATTTCTGGAATTTTCATTTGATATTTTTGGACTATGGTTGACCACAGTGAACTAATATTGTGGATGGTGAAACCCTGGATATGAAAACTGCTATATTAATATCAGAAAAACCAGGTGTTGCTATAGTCTAAATGGTCCCCCCCTCCAAAAGATTCTTACATTGAAATACTATTGCACAAAGTGACAATATTAGGAAGTTATGCCTTTGGAATATGATTAGATCATAATGGCAGAGACCTCATTAATGGGACTAGTATTTTCCTTAAAGTGGCCCAAGAGAGACTTTTACCACATGAAGACACACAAAGACAGTCATTCATGAACCAGAAAGACAGAGGATCAACATGGATGAATAGAGAAATCTTATCTGAGAGACTCAAAGATCAACTAAAAACATAGGTATAACTGGGAAAAAGGGAGGAACACATATCCTGATTTAAGAAAAAAAATCAGTTTGAAAGAAGAGACTTGTAGATTTAATAAAACATAAGCAAAGAACCTTCAAAAGAGGGAAAGCAGTCTGGAAAGACAGGCCCACAGGACCTCAACTATCAGGGTAATAGTGACTTTGAGCACTTCTCAGATAGCTGGATCATCCCAAGCAAGGCAGCAAAGTCTAGCCTCACAGTGCAGAGTTGGGGTATATGACTTCTTCATCCCATTATCCCCTTTCCAAACACAGAGGAGGCTTTAGCCTGGCAACATTTTCACCGGCACATACCAAGGGTCAGTAATCAGGGCAAGGAGCGGTTCTCTCTCTACCTGCTTGATCTCAGACTCTGGGAAGATAAACAAGTGATTGCTGCTTGTGTATGTAGTCTTCAGTATTAGTCCCCAGAAACACCTGAGTTACCACTTGTAGTTTACCCCATGCCAACTGGGACAGTCTTCAGGTACACATAGTTAACACTGGTTGGGTTTGAGTCCTTATATAATACCCAGACTTACAAAAGCCTACACCCATTCCTCAGTGTCCTGGCCCCAATCCTAGACCTGGCAGAGATTCTAACATCTAGCACTAGTATCCAGAGAGTCTGGGTTTTATACTGGGTGTTCCTATCCCACATGACTCTCTGCCTGATAAAATTTGGGACTGGGGCAGTGTCCATTCAAAACCAGGCACACCGCTTCCACTCTGGCTGCACTCGTCTCCACCCTGCATTCTGCCAGAGTCCTGGGCACAGCCTTCTCTGCCTGGTTCGCAGCAAGGGTTAGTGTCTGCCTATTTTATCCAACACTCCTGACACCAAGAAACACTACACCATGCCACTACAACTGTACCTTTACACAGGGGTGAGGGGAGGAGGGCAGGAGATGACACATTGGAATACATGTGCAGAAATCAGCACTGGTCACCAATCAGCAGAAATCCATGACAGAAGCCTCAGACTAACAGGTTCCCTGATCAAACACCAGGCTTGATTACTGCCACAAACAGATTACTGTGAGAGGTCCCCCTTGAATGGAGTAACTTTTACACAAACTCACAGACTATAAAGAGGGGCAAAAAGGAATGTGACCTATAAGATTAAAGACTTCTGGTCTTGGGGGGAAAAAAACACTCAGCAGGAAATAGAGATACTTTTCTCTCTTTTTTCTTCTTCCCCATTCATTTAGCCCAATTTTTCTGGTTTTGTTTTGAGACTGGCTGGCTGTGTAGTCCAGGCTGGCCTTGAACTCAACAACAATCCTCCTGCCACAACCGACCAGGTGCTGGGATTACAGATGTGAGCCAACATGCCCAGTAATCCAATTTTTGGAGGGATGGTTTCTCCTTTATTGCTGAATTTTTTCTTTCTCTATTTTTTTTGCTATTATTTTTCTCTATTTTGTTTGAATAGGTCCTTCTTTTAGTCTTTCAGTTTTTTTTCTTATTTCCCTTCTTTCAACTTGTTCCCTCAGTATTTTTCTTTTCCTCTAGTTTAATCTCCACTCCCTTTTACCATTTTCCTAGTTAATCTTCTCTGGTACTATTATCTAGTATCACTAGACCCTTTACATCAATCTTACCACATCCTTCATATCTTTCATTGCTTTATTTTTCACAGTACATTTCTTTTCATACTTCCATATCATACCATTTACCTGTATCTATCTATAGGTAGGTAACTATATCTTACTACAACTGGAAATTGCTCCACGGCAAAAGCAGTATAAAACTGCTCTACTGAGTAGATATTTACCGTATATATTTCTGGTTTGTCTTATATTTTATTATATAACTCTCAATCTTATACCTCTGGTTAAAGGTGGCAAATATTAGTCATTATAGTTTATCATTACCTAGCTTATGCTTGATACTATTATCACTGCTGAAGGGCTGGGGATTTAGCTCAGTGGCGTAAATACCTGCCTGACAAGTGCAAAGTTGTGAGTTTGATCCCCAGTACCACCAAAAATAAATAAATAATATTATCACTGCTGATTATACTACATGAGCCAGGGTAACATTGTTGTGATGCCTGGGGGTCATAATACTACAGTTTGGTATACCAAAGAAATTGAGTGCTAAATCAAACAGGCTGTAACCTTTCATGCCTAATAAACAGAAGAAGTAGGACCCTGGGACAGATTCAAAAGCCAAAAGTCAGCTAATGCCTAGAAAACAACTCTGCTACCAGTAACAGAACTACCTACCATTAGCAATTTACAAGTATCAATGCAAAAAACAAACAAAATAGAAAATGAGAAAACATAGAAGCAAAATGTACCCTAACCCCCAAATTCCCCAAAGCAAACCAGAGGCACTGAGATGGAAGAAATTAAAAGCCATCCAGATGAATTTTCTGAAATGGTAGCAGCTAAAATAACAAAGCAAATAAATAAGACTCTTGACAAATTCAAAGCAGAAATAATTACACAGACAGGCCATAAGGAAGGAAGTGGATACTGACTCCAGAGTAGAATAGAGAAGCTTAGGAAAGATGTAGAAATTATGAATGCCCAATACAGAAAAAGAATAAACAGAAATCAAGGAGATTAAAAATTCCACTTAAAATATACACAGTTGAGTCAACCAAAGTGATAGGATATCAGAGCCAGAAGGCAAGGTAGTGGTTGATGATTACCAAATGAAGTTTCTTTAAAATATCAAATGACCTTGGGGAAAAAAAATCAATCCAACATCAGCTAGATGATGAAAAGAATAAAGCAAGGTTAAGTGGAATCAATGAAAAATTAGAAGAACAAAGGGCATTAAAAAAAAAAAAACCTATTCAAAGAGACGTGAAGGAAGAAGCAGGAATACATACAGGCAAATTACAAAGGCTATTCACGGAAATGGTTGAGGAAAACTTCCCAAGCATGGGAAAAGAAAATGACATTTGGTTGTGTGAGGCATACAGAACTCCAGCCACCTACAACCAAAACAGATCTACACCCAGACATATAATAATCAAGATGCCAGAAATTCAATATAAAAACAGAATATTAAAAGCCATCAGAAAAAAGAAACAGATTACCTATAAAGGTAAGCCCATCAGAATCACAGCTGACTTCTCAACACAGACCATCAGATCAGGAGGAGCTTGGAGTGAAGTATTCAAAGCCCTGAAAGAATAACCTCCAGCCCAGATTGATGTACCCTGCAAAACTGTCGCTGGAAGTTGATGGAGAAACAAGATGCTTCTATGACAAAGAGGAACTGGGCGAGTCTGTGACCATCAGTCCAATCCTACAGAGAATACTGAAGGACATTCTAGAGAGAGAGAGAAAAAATACCAGGATTTTAGGAACAGTGGCAGAAAGGCCTCAATGAGTGGGGCAGGCAGTAGAATGAAGGAGAAAACTAGACAAACAAAGGCAGGAAAATAGCATAGCAGAAATGAGGCAGAGAAGGATAACTAGAAACTCTAACATAGATGGCCTTGATACGTTATACTGTTAATAGTGCACCAGGATTTAAAACCCACATTACTCACATTACTCTGCTTAGATGTATTATATTCTGTTCCAGTCATTCTACCTGTACTAGATTTGAGGGCACAGACAGTAATCCCCAAAATAACAGGATATAGTATGGTAATCATCCTTAATTTCCTATTAACTTAACCTAAAGCTCTGTAAAACCTACACTGTTTTACCATGACTGATCGTAATCGAATCTGGTTTGTTGGATCACTGTTTTGTATTGATAGATTTTATTCAAAGCTGTTATGATTGATAGTGTATCAAGTCTAAGAATATAAGCAACTGCGCTTAAGATGACAAGATCCACTAGAATATCCACTATGGTTTGATTATTACCCTGCCTTTTAAGTTTTATACTGTCTACAATGTTTTATTTTTACTACTATTATTTACTGCTATACTCAATTATACTGCTATATTCAATTATGCCTGATGATATAGACATTCTATTAAAGATAATAAGAAACAACACAGTAATCATTGTAAATCACCTTGTACAGTGGTTTTATACGACTTTTTGGTTTCATGTTTTTATAGGAATGTTTTATTTTGTCTTGCTAAGTTTTGTTTTTCCCTCTAATACAGAAAGGATAGAAATACATGCAGAGATTCATGCATGCGTAGCTGTTTACACTCTCAGTGTTTGACTATCTACTTTGTATGCTTTAATTTTGTAACTTGAGCAACTATTTCTAAGAGGACAATATGTAATTTATTAACTAGTGATTTCTTACTGTTTATCTTTTGGGGGGGGAATTCTGTATTACCTCTACCCTTTTACATGCTTTTGTTTCTTTAAATAAAAGATTTTTAAAAAAAAAAAACAAAAGAAAACCTATTCACAGAAGTAACAGAAAACACTCCAAGCATGGATAAAGAATTTGATGTACAGTGAGGCATGTAAAATTCCAAAAAGCCACGATCGGGGGGGGGGGGGGGGAACTCCACCAATACATAATAGTCAAGATTCCAGAAATTCAACACAAGAACAGAATCTTAACACCTGTTGAAGAAAAAAAACAAATCATCTATGAACCAGAATGTATGCTCTCCACGGAACCCAAATCTGAGCCAAGTATGGTAACGCACACCTGGTTAACTCCAACATTCAGGAGACTGAGGCAGAAAGATTGCCACAAGTTTGAGCTAGCCTAGTTACACAGTTAAATTCAAGGCCAGTCTGAATGGAATAACCAGCAAGATTTTGTCTCAAAAAACAAAATAATGAAGTCACCAAATCTGTCCTGATCTTGGAGTTCCCAGTCCTAAAACTGTGAGAAATTGTGAAAGATTTATTTATAAGCCACCCAACCAATGCTATTGTGTTATCACAGCCCAAATAGGATAAGCAAGAATTAACATAAAAAATCTGAAAAGACAGTAGAGTATATTGATAAAACAGTCAATCTACCAGGAATACTTAACAGTTAAAAACATATTCACCTAAAAACAAACCCCAAAATGGGTGTGGTGGTACACACCTCTAATCTCAGCACTCAGGAAGCTCATTGCAAATCTGAGACCACCCTGGGCTACAAAGTGAGATTAAGGTCAGCCTGAAAACTGCATGGCAAGACCCTGTCTCAAAAAGACAAAAACAAAACAAAACAAAAAACCTAAAATATATGAAGAAAAAAACTGACAAAACTAAAGCGGGGGCTGGAGATTTAGCTCAGCGGCATAAGTGCCTGCCTTACAAGCACATAGTCATGAGTTCAATCCCCGGTACCGATTTAAAAAAAAAAACTAAAGGTAGAAGAAGCAGCTCAACAGTAATTTCCACAGACTTCAGCACCCCATTTTCAGTTCTGATTGTACAACCAAGCAAAAGATAAACAAACAAATGAAAAACATTATGCATCAACTACAGCTTGAAGACATAATCAGAACACACCAAACTACAAAGCAGAATAAACAGAATTTAACAGTTCTCAAGAGCACCATAACATCTTCCAAGAGACCATATGTTAAGCCACAAAAGCCTCAACAAATTTTAAAACGACTGAAATTATACAAGGCATTTTCTTTAAACACAATGTAATAAAATCAGATTAACAAGTAAAACTGGAAAATTCAAAAATATGACTAATGAACACATTTTTAAGCAGTCAAATTAGCCACACGAAAAGCAGAAAAGAAGAAAATGTATCAACAGGTACAGGATGCAACAAAAGCAGTGGTCAAAGGGAAATTTATCACTGTAAATGATTTACATCAAATAAAAGAAGTATCTCAAATCAGTAATCCACACTACCTTAACTCATTTCATCCTGAGAAACTACTAAAAAAATAAATGTAAAGCTAGTAGAAGGAAATAACAAGAGTAGGATGGGGCTAATACAGTTCAGTGCTCGAGGGCTTGCCCTGAATGCACAAGGCCAGAGTTTATCTCCAGAACCAAATCTGCAAGCAAGCAAACAAAAACAACACAAAAGACGCAAGTGGATTTTTAAAAACAGAAACCGGAACACCAGGAAAAGTCAATTAATATCAAAATTTCCTTGAAAAGACAGGTGATAATGACAGACCCTTAGCTAGACCAAGAAAAAAGAGAAAATTGAACTTAACAGGAATAAAACTGAGATCACTGCTGTTATTATTACATAAAAATGATCACAGAAGAAAAACAAGATTACAAAAACCATCTTAAGAGGAACAACGGGAAGAAAAGTTTATCTTGGATGACAATTTGTAAAAGTTTTAGACCACTGTTGGCTGGCTCCAAAGCAGGGCAACATGGCAGAAGAGAAGGGGCTCCTAACACTGTGGTAGAAAGCAGAGATCTAGGAGAAGCTGAGAATGGAGGCAGATCCTTTTGGGCCATGCCCATAGTGACCACCTCTCCTGAGCAGTCCCCACCTCCCAACAGCAAGACAACTGTTAAATCCTCATGATCCAATCACCTTCCAGAACCCCTGAGTTTATTAGGCTCTTGAAGGACATCTAGCTATAAACAAATACTATTAACTATTTTGTGTCAACAGATTAGATAACCTGCATAAAAATGGGAAACAAGCAAAATTCAAAACATTAAAAATCTGTTAGACTTAACAAGAGATTAAGATAATCAAATTTTCAACAAAGAAAAACATGGCTTCAAAGGTGAATTCCATGAAGCATTTAAAGAAGTGCGAACACAAACCCTTTTTAATGTCTTCCAAAAAAATGGAAGAGAACTAAATACTTCCTAACACATCCTATTAGGTTAGTATTATCTTAATATTAAAAACTGACAATGGTATCACAAGAAAACAAAAGACTACTGCCAGGCAGGGTGGTGCACACCTGTAATCCCAGCACTTGGAAGGCTAAGGAAGATCACTTTGAGTTTAAAGTCAGCCTGGGCTACATAGTGAGTTCATAGCAAGATCCTTTCTCAAAAACCAAAAAGACTACTTACTATCCCTCATAAATACAGACACAAGAATCCTGAGGGGAAAAACAAACACCTAGTAAAACAAATTTAACCGCACAGGATAGACTATTCATCACAGACAACCTGGGAATATATAGGAAGTTCAACATACAAATTGCCAGTTGAAAAATTAAGTCACCATATTGAGAGAATGAAGAGGGCAAAAATATAAACAGATCATCTCAAACTGACACAAAAAAAGCAAAGTGGTCAACAATCTACAAAGTTTTCAGAACCAACAGAAGTCAGCTATGAAAAAATCCAGAATTAACATACTGAAAAGTGAAAGACTAAAAGCTTACAAGACAAAGTTGCTCTTACCACTATTATTTAACACTGTCTACAGACATTCAAGCCAGAGCAATGACGAATGAGGGGGCGGGTAGACATCCAAACTAAAAAAGTAGAAACACTTTTTTTCACAGTGGTAAGATTTTATATACAGAAAACTCTGAAGAATCTATCAATAATAGTAACTATCTTGTCAGTGTTATGATCTTATATAGCAAAAATTCCAAAGAATCTACCAAAAACAAAAAGCTATTATTAGACTTAGTAGGTTCTGCAGGATTACAGAATACACCCTCAAAATCAGCTAATGTAAAGAACAAAACTGGAGGACTCACATGTCCCAACCCCAAAACTTATTACAAAATGATTTACAGAAATCACAACAGTGTGGTGTTAACACAAGTATCTATATGAAAACCAACAGAACAAAACTGACAGCCTAGAAATAAGCCCACATTATCTACCTACAGTTAATTTATTTTCAGTAAGTGTACAAAAACTATTCAAAGGGGAAAAAAATTGTCTTCTTAACACATAGTACTAGAAATAATGGATAACCACATGGCAAAAGAATGAAGTTGCGAACCTGACATGGTGTTGCACAACTAAAATCCCAGCACTGGGGAGGGCTGAGACAGGTCTGGACTACATACTGAGTTCAAAACCAGCCTCAACTACATAGCGAGATCCTGTCTTTAAAAAATAAAAAATAAAAATAAAAGGTCTCAACTCACACTGAACAAAAATTAACTCAAAATTTAAGACAGAAAACTACAAACTCTTAGGAAAAAAAAAGAGGTAAATATGTGTGACTATGAGTGTAGCAATGGATTTTTAGATATGACAACCAAAGTACAAATATCAAAAGAAAAAGGTATAAATTCAATTTCATAAAAATTAAAAATGTCTGCACATCAAAAATATTATTAAAATGTAAAAAGACAGGCCATAAGAGAAAATTTTTATAAATTACTGGGCCTAGTATCTAGAATAAAGTTTCGCAAGTCAACAAAAAGGGCAATTCAATTAAAAATGGGAAAAGGATCTCAGTGCTTGGGAGGTTGAGGCAAGAAGATTACCATGAGTTGGAAGCTAGCCTGTGCTACACAGTGATTTTAAGCCTGAACTATATAGGAAGACCTTGTCTTTAAAAAAAAAACTAAAAAGGGTAAGGAATTCGAATAGACTCCAAAAATTTATAAATAGCCAATGCACCACAGGGTACAAGAAAATATATTCAACATCATTAGTCATTATGGAAATTCAAATGAAAACCACATAGATTCTGTGCACTTTACAACCAATAGGATGTCTAATTACAAACACACACGCGCGCGCACACACAAAGGAAGGGATGTTTGCAAGGATGTAAAGAAAATGGAATTTCATATGTTGTGGAAAAGTTTGGTGGTTCCTCAAAAAACTAAAAAGTTAAACATGGATTATTACATGACCCAGTATTCTACTCCTACGTAGGTGAGCTCAAGAGGAATGAAAATGAAAGCAAGTGTTTGAACAAAAACTTACATATGGATGTTTGCAGCAGCAGTATTCACAATAACCCCAAAGTAGAAATATTCAAAATGTTCATCAGATGATAAACTGATAACAAAATGGAAGATAATCGCACAATGGGTTATTCAACATGAAAAAGAATTGTGCTATTTTGTATGGTAAGCCCTAAACAGAGTAGAAAGATAGGCCTCTTAAGAAAGCAATAAAGGTTAAATGAGTCATAAGGGTGGGACCCTGAACCAAATAATTGTGTTTATTAGAACAGACACCAGACTGAGTGTACACATGCTTGACTTCACTCCACCCTTTCTCACTCCTGCTCACTTGGCAAGACAGCCTTACTAAAGAGCATGTAGGAGAGCATGGAAGAAAGGCAATGTGAGATAAAAGAAGCTGGACATCGAAAAGAAAAAGCACTTTTAGAAGAAGCCAACACCACTGGACCATGATCTGGGATTTCCAGGTTCCAAAACTGTATGAGAAAATACATATGTTATTGAAGCCATTCTGTCTGTGCTATTTTGTTATGGTAAAGTACAAACTATCTTTTGAGGGTAATGAAAACATTATGCAATTTGTAAGAGTGATAGCTGAAAAACAATGTGAAGGTACCTAAAGCTATACTTTTAAAATTGTTTAAATGGTGAATTTCATATTAATTTTTAACAAAGCAATAGAGTATTGATAGACGCAACCTGGATTAATCTCAAAGGCATTATATTGCATGAACTAAACCAGTCTCAAATGGTTATATGAAATAATTCCATCTATGTAACATTAAGAAAAAGCAAGCTAGAGTGAAAACAAGTTAGAAGCTGCCACAGGTTTTGCTAGAGGTTATTAGAAAACAAAACAAAGAACGTCTTGAGTGACAAAACTATTCTGTATCTTAACTGTGATTCTGAGCACAAAAAGTTATAGATGTAGCATTCCTAGAACTGTACATTAAAATGGTCAATTTTTCTATATTTTAATTTAAAAATTAAAATCTTTCTACTCAAAAAAAAATCCAATGGTCTATGTTGGAATTGCAAAGCATCTGTGACTAATGCGCAATCTGTTATATCTATTGGTCATTTTTAAAGCATTAGTTTACTGTTACATGAATTTTCCAAATGTTGACATATTTTAAAATAACCCACCCCCCCAAAAAAAATCACATTTGTTAATACCACTGCTGATTCTATCAGAAATGTCTAAGACACATTTTCAAGCTCACAATAGTAGATATGCTTCTCATTATAATATTTTTTAAAATTAGAATGTTATTGACAACAGACAGGAATGGGCATACTCACGATGGAATGGCTGTAGACACAATATTCTTACAACTAATAGTGGATTTTCTGACTTGATGCAACAGGCTCACCTCATCCGTTTTTTGAGAAAACATCTACCAAATACTGAAATTTACACAACTAGTGTGTCCAATATTCTTCCAAGTAAAACATGTTCCATGAGAATGAGTTTAGCTCACAACTCAATCACATAAACCTTTTATGTACCCATTTCACCATAGAATATTAGGATCATGGGTACCTAAGTCTGACAATGTAATAAAAGCCTTAATTTTATGGCTGGGGATTTAGCTCAGCAGTTTAAGTGCCTGCCTGGCGAGGCACGAGGTCATGAGTTCGATCCCCAGTACCAAAAAAAGAAAAAAAAGCCGTAATTTTTTTTTTTTTATTATCTCACCCAGAGCTTTCAAGGGTAAGAATGTTATATTTTACTGTGAATACAATGACTACTATAATACTTTGGTGTTGCTGCCTTCATTTTGCAACAGCAGTTTTACCCACTGTAAATACAAATGTCAACATGGTATGAGGGGTACATGACATCTTACTGTTATTATTAAAATAGTGACTTATAGATCCCTAAAAGAGGATTCAGTGAACCGTGTACACACTTTCACATACTGAACAATCAAATCAACCCATCTTTGAAGTTGGGAATTTAGCTCATGGTAAAGCATATGCTTAGCATGTGTGAATTGCTAGGTTCAATTCCTAGCAAAATATGTGTATGCACACATGTACACATATCCATATATCCATCTCTGTCACAGTTTTCTTGCCCTCTTTATTAAGGCTGGAATTACTATTATATTTCAGAATAGTGTAATTTTTTTAGCTTGCAATTTTCCAAGTAAAAGAACACAGAGTACTAGTTTAACAATTGGGACAGACATTTTTCAAGTGAAGTATTAGTAATAAAATGTGTCAGTATTTAAATGCTCAGAAAATGATGTAGAGTATTATTTACATGTGACATTAATGACTGATAAGAAGCCAAACAAAATTTCTTAAGTGCAAATCAGCAAGTGTATTTAAGGAAAATATATTTAAGCAACGTAAATTTTTATGACTGAGCCTAAGCAAACAGTGAGTCTCAAATGTCACTGTGAACTCTTTGAATTCACAATTACTACAAAGTATACCATTAAAGCTAAAAGAAAATACTAAAAGCTGCTGAATGTCTTCAAGAAAGATATTACATAGACATTCTATTGAAGATAATAAGAAACAACACAGTAACCATTGTAGATCACCTTGTACTGTGGTTTTATATGACTTTTTGGTTTCATGTTTTTATAGGAATGTTTTGTTTTGTCTTGCTAAGTTTTGTTTTTCTCTCTAATACAGAAAGGATAGAAATACATGTAGAGATTCATGCATGCGTAGCTGTTTATACCCTCACTGTTTGACTATCTACTTTGTATGCTTTAATTTTGTAACTTGAACAACTATTTCTAAGATAATATGTAATTTATTAACTAGTGATTTCTTATTGTTTATCTTTTTTTTGGAATTCTGTATTATCTCTACCCTTTACATGCTTTTGTTTCTCTTTAAATAAATTTTTAAAAACAGGTTTAAAAAGAAAAAAGAAAGATCACAAAATTAGTATTCCTATCATGTAGTGATGAATCCTTGAAATTCTGGCTAGAGTTCAACAAAGCAAATTTAAAGAACTAGAATAATACTGAGTCTTAAAATCATTAAGGGGACTATATCAAGAAATGTTAAATAGGCCATACCTTTAAACAAACATCACACAAAAAAAGCTTTAAAGTACTCAATAGTAAAGAATGACCAACCCAATTTCTCAACTATACCCTTAAGTGTAACATTCTAATGTTAAGAGAAAAACAAATGACAATTTGACAAACAAGAATGCCATTTTCACAAGATTTATTGATACATTAAGTTCAAAATATTCGGTCCAGTTCTCAAAGCTTTAATTACACACATTTTCTCAGAAAGCCTATAAAGATTTATTTTTTAAAAATTCCAGATGGTGGGGCGAAACTATTCATATGTACAGATAATTTTAAAGTCTTGTTACTAAATAGATACAGATCTAGAAGAAGATATACTGGATAAAATCTGTAGGTACCTATAAACATATAACCCTGCCTCAGCCACACACACACACACACACACACACACAATTCACACCTAGGCTCAGAAGAAAACCTCAAGCACAAGAAATGAAGAATAACCTAAAGATACAGTTCAAAGTGTACTGATACCAAGTGATAATTAATAAAAGTAACCTAGGAATTGGGTTTTGCTACTCACCTCACACTGTTGTAACTTAGAAACCTGCATCTTAGAATTCCAGAATGACTCTAGATTAACATTACTCAAAGTGTGAGTCACTTTGCTATGCATCTGGCAGCTTGGTTCCCTAGAAATGCAAACTCTTGGATCCTAAGTCATACCTAACGAATCAGAATCTCTGGATATGAAGTTCAGGAATCAGGTAATTTTTAAGTAGTGTTTAAGAAGTATAGTCCCAGATACACTACACACTCCGTAGATTCACTAAGGTTTGATTGAAGGGGAAAGGGAGAATCTATCCTATTGCAGAGAAGGTTTTTCTCTTCTGGGATAGACAAAAGATGGGAACTTCCCTGAAGAAATGGATTGAACTTCTTTACTTGTGTCTTCCATAAGGTTTAGGATCCAAATATGCATTACTTCAGGAATTTTCAAATATGTTGGTCTCAGGACCATTCTATACCCATAAAAAAAAAATTTTGAGGACCTTAAAGAGTTTTTGTTTCCCTGGTGGACTGTATCTACTGATATGTACTATATTTGAAATTTAAGAAAAAAAAATTTTAATACTCCAACATATAAGACTCATATCCATTAGCTCTCACAATGTTGAATCATTACAAGCTATAACTTTTGCAAAAATTTCACTAGTGAGAGAATGAAGAATGAAAAGGCAAATAGGTTCTTATTATAAAGAGTCTTGACTTCATGGACCTTCCTGAGTTCCTTGTCTATACTTTGAGAACTGCTGAACTATCTGGATTATTCAGGATCTTCCCAACTATAAAACCAACATAAAAGCCAGAGGTGCCTATTATCCTAGAATATGGGAGACTGGTGAGTTAAAGGACACTTTGGGGTTCTGAGATTCTGTCTCAAAAAGAACCAAAACCATAAAACAAAAACAAAATCACCAAGTTGGTCCTAAAGAGGAATTACTGAAGGGGATAGGGAGTTGGTTTAGCAGAGGCAAATGCACAATTTGTCTGGAGAGAAACACACCTGCCCACACAGTATTTTTACACTGGGGTTGAGGGGTGTGTCCAACATAAGCCCTCCTGTGAGTAAAAACAAGACTATTAATACTTACAGAACTGTCACAGCAATAATGAACAAATAACAAAAACATTAATGTCCCAAGAACATACAACTGTATGACTTATAATTACTAGTTACTATGTATCTACATATATATTTATGTACTATAAATAATACAATGTAGTGCATTTAAACTGGTTTTTTTTTTTGTTTTGTTTGTTTTTGTTCTTTGACACAGGGTCTTGTTATGTAGTTCAGGCTGGCCTTGAACTCACTTATGAAGCCTAGGCTGTCTTTGAACTTGGTGATCCTCCTTGTCTCATTCCTGTATTTTAATGTTATATAATAAAAAAGAAACTTCTCAATTCAATCATTCCATAATGTATGCTCTCACTAAGATACTATGTTTTACACAAACATAAATCTTCATGTATTTAGTTAATTGAAAAGGCAAGAAATTACCACTCCTGAGAACAAGCCAAGCCAGAGTGGGAGAAAAATATATACTAAGGACTCATATAATTAAGGACTATTATTACAAACATTCAAAAAGCACTTAAAATTCAACAAAAAGAAAAGAAGCACCTATGAAAAATGCGCAAAAGACCTTAACAGACACTTTGCCAAAGATGACATACAGATGGTAAGTAAACAGAAGTTCAACATCATGTCAGCAGGGATTTGCAAATTTAAAAAGACACCACTACACATTGACTAAAATGGTCAACATTCAGGGTACAAATAACTCCAAATGCTGGTGAAAATACAGGGCAGCAAGAACTTTCATTCAGTGGCACACAGTGGCACACGCCTGTAATCCTAGCACTCAGATGGCTGAGGGAAGAGGACTGCTGTGAGCTGAGGCCAGCCCTGGATTACACAGTGAAATCATGTCACAAAACCAAACCAAACCAATTCAAACTCTCACCCACTGTTGGTGGAAATGCAAACTTGAAAAGCCATTTTGAAAGACAAGTGACAATTCTTTACAAGACTAAATGAACTCTCTTACCACACAATTCAGCAATCACCTTTTGGTAATTACCCAAATAAGCTGAAAACACGTCCACATAAAAACCTACACATGAATGCTTATAGCAGCTTTTTCATAAACGTCAACATCTCGCAATGTCCCTTGGTACGTAAATAAACTGTTACTTCCAAACAATGGATTATTCATCACTAAAAAGAAAGGATAAATAATCTGCTGTGCTTGGTGGTTCACCTACATTCAACACCAACTGGCATCTTGGCTCTCAGGATAAACAAGGATTCTCATTTTCTAAAACTGTATCGATAGTTTACTAAAAACAACAAAAGGAAGCACAATACCTCATAAGATGTTGCTCTATGCCTATATGGTCCCTGCTAAAAATATAAGTACCCTAAAAAAAGATGGCTTTAAAATGTTTTCTCAGTGTTACAAGACCACCAGCACTGTATCTTTAAATGCCTGTCAGGAAAAACAAAGAACCTAAAACATTTTGCAAAATTTTAACTCTTCAAACCAATGGTTCTAAAGGTCACTGAGATTATTAAGGAGACATGTGAACTAACACAGACTATATTCCTTTTGGGGCAACATCAGTTTAAGCCAAATAAGGCAAAACCTGAGTACCAAAAGGCTTGCCAGCTCCTTTAAAGATTTTCAACATTTACAGTGAAGCAACTAAAAACAACATTAAAGAAGAAAATATAGTCATATGCTACATAATAGTTAATGACAGAACACATATAAAACAGTACTCCTATAAGCTTGTATCACCTAGTGATGCAGCCATTTTAGTCTGCATAAATGTAACTCTATGATGTTTGCACAATGACAATGATTGTCTAACGATGCATTTCTAAGAACAGGTATCCATCATTAAGCAACATATAATTGTGTACTGAGCACCTGAAACACCATCAGCCCACAACTTCCAACCAATACTTCTTGTAACATTTCAGGTGATTCCAGAAGGGCTACATAACAGCTTTTCTAGATTAGTAGTACACCTAGAGATACAATTTCTGTGTCTCTCACACCAGTACTAGCAGCCTTACTGTTTACTTTTATGAAAACAGTAATAAAAGCTATGGAAATAGCCTTCAGTTACAACCGTAGTGTACAGACCACTCAGAATAAGGTACTTGAATCCCTTTCATGACTATAATAAAATCAAAGAGAATTAAAAAAAAAAAAAAAGGAAAGCAGCATGGTATAATGGTTTGGAATACTAACTCTGGAATCAAACTATGGATATGACTTTAGTATTTTTCTAGGTGTGACCATGGGCAAATATCCAAATATCTTAATATGTCTGTGTTTCACCTGTAAAATAGGTCTGATAACAATATACATGTATCTCATGAGACTTTTATGAGGATTAAACACAATGATAATTTGCAAAACTATGTAGAACAGAACCTGGCAGATAAGTGAGTGCTGTATACTCACATAGTAAGTGGGAAAAATAATACTCCTACAAATATGCACAACATCAAACTGATGAAGTGAGAACTAATGTTGTTACTGAACTCTCACTTAACTCGCACACAACAGCAAGAACTGTAAATGTGGAAGATACTCAAAACTGAATTTCTTACCTTCTCTTCCTCCCAAACTATTCCAATCAAAGTCTCCCTCTTTATGGTTAATTGACAATTCTGAAATTTCAGTTGCCTGAATTAAAAAGTGTTAATTAAACATGCTCCTTACCTCCTGTTTCATTCCCTAAATTAATCCAAAAGGAAAATTCTATTTGTTGGATCTACCAATCCTCTATCTAATAATGTTTAGCCCCAAACCACTTCCCTCCTCCTCTAGTATTAGTACATGGATATAGCACCTTCCGCTCTATCCTGGTTGAGCGGATAGTATCTAACCTGGTACCTATGCTAATACTCCTGTCCTGGATGGCCTCTTCTGCCACACTCCTGGCCTATTTTCAATAGGCAAGCTAGTTTGCTAATTTAAACCACATCTCATCATATCACTTTCCTGCTGAGAAACTTACAATGCTGACACTTTTATTCATAACAAAAGCTAGTCTTTACAATGACCTATGTAAGATGAACATCCTACTACAAAAGCTGTGACTTTTTAAGCACCAATATGATGCTCCAAAGTTACAGATTTTGGAGCCATTTCAAATTTTGGATTTCCAGATTAAGGATGATCAATCAGTAAAAAGTCTACTCAAATATTCTAAAATCTGAAATACTTCAGTATCAAGTATTTTGGACAAGGGACACTCAACTAGTATACTTTATATTACCTGCCCTCCATTAGTTTTCTTAATTTGTTTTTAAGAACAAAATACTTTAGGGCAGTGCTGTACACTCTATTTCATCAAATCAGACACTTGATGTATGCTTGCCCTGTTTTATTTTTCTTAAAATCTATGTGTTAATTGTAAAGTGTAAGATCCAATTAAAAACTCTTATTACAACAATGGGAAAACTGAGTATATGCAGCAAGATGTAACATACAAGCGAGTGGCAAGACAACAGAAATTTGGTTTGGGGACCATATTACCTCACAATTATTATAATAATTTATCACCCAACTTGATTAAAAGACAATAATAAATATCCATACTATTATGCTTGTAAGAGTATGAAGAATTCATTCTTAGAAGTGAATTTACATATATTTCTGCCAAAGATCTAATTTAAGAGTAAATTTACTGTGTTTATATTTAAGCTATCTCACCTGGTTGTGTATTTCCTGGAGCAATAAATTTTCACAGTCTTCAAATTATGAGCTATAACTGTCTTCAATTATGAGCTATATAAAAATGATTTGATCCAAAATGGATTATTCTGTGTAAAACAACTCAAAACTTGTATCAACCCTTGTATTATTTTCCTATAACACTGTTTGTAATATAAATAACATCAAAACGATTACAGATGTCACCACGAAATATACATTTAGTTTCTCCACCATGCAGGGCCACATTTCCTTGAAATGTCACGTAAAAACGAAGACTTTTCACATTCTGCATTTATACTAACTTTCCTTCAGAGTTTCTGTATGTTTTCTGGGAACACAGGAATCACAAAACGTTTTCTCATCTTTTCAGTTTCCCTTAGTGTGAGTTCCTTAATGCATTTTAAGGTAAATAAAATTGAGCAACTTCCTCATTTCCTGTCTTTCTCTTTCCTCAACTAACTTTCTTGGTTTTAGATTTTTTAAAAAAATATTTTCAACACTGTCTCTAGTCTTCCTGATTCACTTCAATATTCTTATGCTTTCTCCTTTGTTCTTTCTGTCCTATCCTCTTTTTCAGCTTCCCAAAGTTTGGTTGATCATACTTTGTCAGCCTTGCTTCTACTACATTTCTCTTCAGTTACTGCTCTGTTTTATCCCCTATCTCTCTTCAATTTCCCCTGATTAGGTTTGATTTTTTGTCTCTCTATTTCTTTTGCTCTAAGTTGCTAAATGCCCAGGCAGGGCTCAAATTTATCTTCCTACCTTAGACTCCTGTTGTACTGTGATTACAGGAATGCACAACCACATTCAGCTACTAGTCCTACTTTTAGTGATGCCAAGACTGGTCAGGGAATTCAGGATATTAACTCAATCCAATTATTAAAAAAGATTATCAACCACCTAATCATTTAAGCCTATACTGATAATCTGCCTTTAAGCATTACTGTGTAATGGGTTAAAACGATGCTTTAGAGTACTGTCGTAGTATGTCCTACACAATGCAGCATCGGGCAAAACTGCTACACAGAGATTCCCAGTTTAAGCTTGAGCTCATTCTAGGTAATTCATTGAGATTCTGTCTCAAAAAGGCCCTGAAATTAATTCTCCCTCTGGCAGTTTAAGAGTAGTCCTTTAATACTTTTGCTCTTCATTTATTAACTGGAAATTTTCCCACTATCAACTATTTGGTTACTTTAAAATACATTAAATTGGCTACAGACAAGATAAATGTTTCAATCTACTCTTTATTTCACTTTACTCATTATTTACAAATTGTTGGAAAATTGAACTGATATCCTCACAATCTCCGAGGATGTATAGTAAGTTACTTTTGTTTTTTTATGGTGCTAGAGATTAAACCCAGGGCATAGTGAAGCAAAGTGCTCTATCACTGGGCTACATCCCCAGTCTTTGGTTTTTATTTGTAAAGTATCTTTATAGATGCTTGAACTTTTATTGACCTGATACCATTCATCGCACCAGTTTTTCTTTTTTCATTAATACACAAGTTTTTTTTTTTTCCCCATCAAAGGCCAGTGGCAGCACTCTGAGACTGTCCCTGGGTTCCTTCCAAACTTCAACTCAGCCAGTACAATGGTAAAATATTTTACCTTGCAGTTAAAATCTGAACTTCCTCAATTAAAAATTACTATTATTGTTTTGTTTTGTTAGGCAGAGTCTTGCTATGTAATTCAGGCTGTCCCTGAACTCAATAAGGAGCCCAGGCTGGCCTCAAACTCGCAGGCCACCTGAATGCTGGCTAATTATTACATGGGTGCACCACTCCACCCAGTCACATCTCTCAATTAAAATTAAAATTGAACACTTTTGTAAGTTTACTGATACATTATTCCCTCATTTCCTTGTCTATTTTCTAATGGAATTATAATCACTTTGCTTCCATTTTAATATATGGCAGAAAGTTGTATCTTAATAAAAGCAGTAATCTTTGATTTTACAGCTTTTGTTCCCATCTAAAAGACTTAATTTTAAATAGAATAGTCTTCTTGCAAATTGAAAGCACTATAACATAGCCCATT
Source organism: Hydrochoerus hydrochaeris (assembly GCA_004027455.1). Lineage (NCBI taxonomy): Eukaryota > Metazoa > Chordata > Mammalia > Rodentia > Hydrochaeridae > Hydrochoerus > Hydrochoerus hydrochaeris. The sequence continues at coordinate 73,337 of PVLA01006321.1, forward strand.
AAAATGTACAAATGTTTTAAAATTTATACATTTAATTAAAAATAATTTCCTTTATTATTTGTAGACCTAACTTATAATTTAAAGGCTGTGCTCTTTTTGGGGGGTAAGTGGTCTCAGATTGGGTCTCATTATATAGTTCAGGGTAGCTTTGAACTCATTGTGTAGCCCAGGCTCAACTCAAACTCACAGTGATCTTCCTGCCCCAGGCTACCAAGTGCTGAGATTACAGGCATGTACCACCATGCCTGGCCTGTTTTCTCTGATCTTAATACAACAAACAAGGTTTATTGAACTGTATTCACTACCAGAAAAGAGGTGGCAAAGGATGAAAGTAGAAAAGAAAACACTCTATATGCTAAATATATTATACTTTGCAATATTTCACAAAGCAGTCATTACATGTTGCTTTATGCCTATACACTGTCCTGAAATCTCACAACTCCATTAAATGAGGGGATGGGGTGCAGAAAAGTGAGTATGGGAATTCAGTTTTCAAGAAGTGATGCCTGAGTGGTATCTCGAAGAACAACTAGGTATTAAATAAAAAGACTGATAAAGAGTACTCCCAGTCCTAGGGTACAGAATATATATATACAAAGGCAGAAAAGTGAGTGCATGCAATCTATTTGCAGAACTGCAATTTATTGTGACCACATAAATTAGTGCCTAGCACGTAAAGTATTACATGAATGTTAGTTTTTATGCTAATGATTGGGTATTGGGACATAGAAGAAAATAGGATAAAATGGTAAACAGTAAGCTACACTGTGACTGGAAAGTTCAAATTTTTATCTTAAATGTTACAGTGAACCATCTTAGGAGTTTTAACAAGATAATGCTATGATGTTCAGAAAAGATCAAAATGAGTAAGATGCATATAAGTAAGAATGGCAAAGAATTTCCAATGATGTATGCAGAAATGATGAAAACTTTTATATGATAGAGGAAATCTGCAAACATCTTCCAAAATCTCTTAGCCATACTGATCTTTACTATAAAGTATCAGACATGTACGTACTCTTAACAGTAAATATTACTGAACTGTCTGTAATGCTGTTTCAATAAAAATCCATGCCCAATAAAGAAAATTGTTTTCAACAAGTCTTTCATGGTCACAAAATGTCCCAGAGGTTGTCTCTGCCACAAGTTGGTGCAAGTTCATGAAGTTGGGTTGCTCCCAGCCAAAAGAATTATTTTCTAACAACTCTATGATGCTACTTAGCCTCCTCTCACACCCTATAATCCCCGAAGAAAGCTGGGTAAAGTGGTACATGCCCATAATACCAATAATTTAGGAAGCTAAGGCAGGAAGATGGTAAATATGGTTCCCACATAGGAAATTTAGCAAGACCTTTTTTCAAAGTTTTAAAAAACTTAACATCAAAACAATGGATTCAATATTGAAACCATTTAAATATAATATCAATTTTATACAACTACTGAAATTAGGATTAAAAAACAATATAAATTTTATAAACCCGAATGGCATAAAACTAAATTTATAAATTTACTACCATCCTCCTCACTTTGAGAAAGCAGAAACAATCCATCACTATCTAAAAGTTTAAAAAGAAAAAACCATTGTGATTTAGGTTTTTTCACCTCGTAATTTTCCTCACAAAATTAAAGGAAACTTATATAAACCTATTACACTATTTCTTGTTGTAAGTTAACATTTATCTCAAGGTAGTAATAGCTTCAATTTCTCCTTCTGTTAAATTCAAATAAATTTACAATTTAAAAATTACAGACATGCATGTTGGCACATTCCTATACTCCCAGCACTCTAGGGGGCTGATACCTACCTGTGTAACTTAACCAGAACCTGTCTTAAATAAAAAGGGGTTAAGATGTGAGTCAGTTCAAGGCCCTGGGTTCAAGTCCCAGTACCTGTAGGGGGGGGGGATCACAACAGCATTTATAACATTAATTACTTTTTATAACAATTAGTCCTAGTCTTCTAACCATCAACCCCTCTATCCATCCCTCAACCTTCTGCTCATCCTTTTATATGTCTATTCACTAACAGTTTCCCAGAATGTTAATAATGGCAGTATTTTTGCAAATGGAATTTGGGATTACTTTCTGTTCTCATTTATTACTATCCTATCATACTTGGTTTTTAAAAAGAAGATGTAATTCCAGCACTTAGGAGGCTGAAGCAGGACTGCTATGAGTTCGAGGCCAGCCTCAACTACATAAGTGAAGCCCTGTTTCAAAAAAAAAAAAAAAAGATTATGATGAAGTAGTAGTAGTATTTACTATTTCAATAACAGCCTCTTTAAAATTTCATCTAAAATCTCATATATATTTGCCCAGTCCCCAAAAAACTATACAATGAGAATATCCTTCTAGAGGCAGGGAATAAGTTTGAGGCTAGCCCGGGCAACTCAGTGAGACCCTGTCTCAAAAGATATAAATTTAAAAATTTGCTGATATAAGTACTCCCTTGGTTCAATCCCCAATACAGTACCACAAAACAAAACATCAAAAAAAGAAACCCTTCTACTGTAATTCTAAAATACTAAGGCCACAACTGTTACAGGAAGTATTAATTGGCAGTCTTAATATTTTCTGTAATTAGGGCGGGGGTTTAGTTCAGTAGCAAAAGTACCTTTCTGGCAAGTGAAAGGTCATAAGTTGAATCCCTGGTACCCACCCCCCCAAAATCTCTGTAATTTAACTGCTGATTATGGCTTTATATTGTTTATGTTTAGTTTGGTCTACAGGTTATTTTCTTTCTTTATTTGCAAATAACATTGCCTTGCATGTGTTAAAAATCTTGTTCAGGTGCCAAGGATTTAGCTCAGCAGCATAAGTGCCTGCCTGCCTTGCAAGCTTGAGTCGTGAGTTCGATCCCCAGTACCAAAAAAAAAAAAAATCTTGCTCAGTTCATGCTCACCTTGATTCTCTGGACGCACTTAAAACCTTATAGCAATGCAAGCTAAAAAGTATGGCTATTCAGTGACATGAGTACTGGGTGTGATCTCTACTAATATTGGAAATTAAATAAAAAATTTTAAAAGAACATATTAAGTAGTTCCTTCACACATATCAATGTGTACATTTGTTGAATTGTCTTAATGCCTTGAACACAATCTTTCTTTCTTTTTTTTTTAACTGCTTTACACTTGCATTAAGTGTTACTGCTAAAGATGTTATCTCAGATCTTTTTTGCTTCTAAAATACCTCTCATGGCATGGCAAGAACTACCATATGTCTGCTGATTCCAGATTATATGCTGTAAAAAAGCTCAGTGCAAGTATAAACTTTTTTTTGGAAGTACCTAGAAATATATTAAATTTTGTATTAGACTACATACATATTTAGTATACTTAAAAATGTTTTAAAGTTAGCCTATAGCATGAAATAGATAAGAAAGATAAAACCATAAGTACATTAAAATCTTCTCTACACATTTCATATTATTCCTAGCAGTATGGTGATTTCATTGATACCACTTGTCTTAAGGGCAACTGCAATGGTTTCCAGTCTTGGTCCATATTGGCTCAGTGTCTTGTACTTTAGTGGCTCAGTATAATAAAAGGAAAATGGATGAGCAACTACTGACTGATGTGCTATCAGCTGCAAAGATCAGTCTTTCATCTAAGGATTTTTTTAGTAATTTTCAGTACTTCTAATATGACTGCAGATCACAGTAAACTATTGCTAAACCCTGTTGAGTGGCTCTAGGCTAGTTTTCACTGCTTTAATTATTAAACTACAAAGCATCCTTGCTCTAAATCAAGAAAGGGCAGATGGAGTAAAAATCAACAAGAGGATTATTTTAGGGAACACAGATAAATGCAGGAAATAATTTTACTTTAAGAGGAGAAAATTGGAATTGGGTTTTTGCAGCCAGGTTTAGTATTTGAAGATACAGTGATTTCCAAGTAGCACTTATTTTCCAAAACTTTAAAATATTTAAAAATAGTCTTACAGCTAAACTATATCTACAGTTGACAACATATGATAAATCTGATTTAGTAACATTATAACATGTCACTGTGTACTGCCTTAGAAGATTTTATTATAGTTTTATTTTAGTTTTTTAAAGACTTTTATTTCTTTTTATGATGGAAGTCAAATTTTATGGTTAGGAATTTAGGTTCTGAAATCAGATCCTGCATAGATTTAAATGTTCACTATAATTCACTAGCTGAGGCTCAATGATAGAAGCACAGATAAATATGTTGTCATGAAACTTACAGTACATTTGCTTAACAACAGAGACACTAATTTCTATTCATTTAAACTAATTCACATCTCTAACAAGTACTTCCTAGATACCCACTCTATGCCAGATCCTAACCTATATGCTAATTATATAATACTGAACAAGACAGGTAACAATACATACTGTCAAGCCACTGTTATTGTGTATAGAGATACACAATAATATAGACATGAATTTAGTCATAATTAAAACCATGAAGGTGAGGATGTAGGTCAACAGCAGTGTCCCCTTAGCATGTGTATTAGTCAGCTTTTCAGTTGCTAGGACACAGTACCTGACATCCACAACTTGAAGGACAAGTTTATTCTAGCTCAAGTTTCTGAGAGTTCAGTTCATGGTGGTTGGCTCCCAAGCAGAAATAGCTATGGTGGAGACAAACTGCTCAATTCATGGCATCACAAAGAAAGAGAAGGGAGAAGCTACAGAGGGAGTCACACTCTCCAAAAGCATGTTTCCAGTATCCCACTTCCTCCAACCAAGCTCTACCTCTCAACAACACATTGAGCTATGAACTAACTTATCAAATGGCCTTCACTGATGAATACATTGCCTTGTCACTGAATCATATTACAAAAGCCCCATCTCTGATACATGAGGGATAATTTAGATCTAAACCATAATGCCAACATCCTGGGTTTGATCTCCAGCACCAAAAATAAAACAAAATCCTGTGAAAGTGCTATGAAAATGTTTATTCACATTGGTCTCTCATCTGATCTGAAAGTTTTCTCCTGAGAGACTTAAGGAAAACGATGCCTTAATAGATTCATAGTGGGGTCATAATTCATGTCTCATTGCTAGGTGGGGTTTGAACCACCTGGATGGCACATGCATGGCTGTCCCATGCATGATTGTACCAGATCTACCACCAGCGGTCAATATGTTAATTTCACAGAATTTGAGGATTTTTTTTTTTTAATGATCCCTCCTTCTAAAACATTGAAAAATTCAGTATTAAGACATCCATTCTTGCTAAATTGATACATAGATTTAATATAATCTTTAATAAAATCCCAGCAGGATGCTTTTATAAACAAGATTATTCTAAAATTGATAATACAAAGCATCTAATATTATACAGCTGAGTCTGGAAAAGTAATGTTGCAGGCAAGAATTCCTTTAAGAACTTTCACAATCAACAGAAAGACTGCCCACCTAATTTTTAAAAAACCATTCAATTTTTTAAATAAGCAAGAGTTGACTTGAAAAAGCAACATATATGAAAGTTTGATAAGCAAATGAAAAAGTGTAAACATCAATAATCATCAGAAAAGTTAAAACTACAATGGCATACTTTTCACAATCAATCGCTAGAATGCTGAAAATAGAATAGACTGTCAAACATTATGTGAGGCTATCAATAACTGATCTGCTACTATATACTGTTGGTGGGAATGTAATTAGTAATTTAAACCTCTTTGGAGAACTGTTTGATAGTACTTGCAAAGTTACAGACTTCTATCTCTATCTATGACTAGGCAATTCCACCCCTCAGTATTTACTCAGTAAAAAAATGTCCACAAAAAAATCCAGGTGTAGTGGTGCATGCTTGCAATCCTAGCACTTGGGAAGATGAGGCAGGAGGATCACTGTGAGTATAAGGCCAGCCTGGGCTACATAGTGAGTTCTTGGCCAGCCTAAACTAAACTGCACAGCAAGACCCTGTCTCAAAAAAACAAGTCCACAGAAAGATTTGTATATAAAAATATTTATAGCAGTCTTATTTGTAGTATTTACTTGTAAACCAAATGTCCATGAGTCATGAACAGAGAAACAAATTGTGGTATGCCTATACATGGAATTCTACTGATTAAAAAAAAAAAAAAAAAAAAGAGAGAGAGAAATCTCCAGAATAGGCAAATCTATGGAGACAATATAAATTAGTAATTCTCTGCAGCTAGTGGGTTGGCTATTCTAAAATCTGATTGTTAATGCTTGCATAACTCAACTCTGTTATATACAATAAAAATTCATTCAATTTCTACTTTAAATGGATACACTATACACTATATATGAATCAAGACTTGAATACACTAAAAAGAGAATGAGCTAGTAACAAATGTAAAAACACACGAACTATTATTATCTTTAAACAAAAGAAGTCACACAAAAGAATACATATATGCTACCCAATTTCTCTGACAGGAAATCCAGGCAAAACCAAATTATCCTGACAGTAGTCAGATATTGTGGCAGTGGGGAACTGGCAGGAAAAGGATATGCAAACTCAAATGGTCTATATCTTACTTTGGTCCTAGGTCACAGGAATGTACCTACCGTCAAAACTTAAGAACAGTATATTACATTACAGTTCAATAAAAAGGAAGGTTAAAAAAAATCCCTACTTAATCTTAGAATGAATCAGAGTAAGAACTGACAGAATGACTACTAACCAATGCCTTCATGGTTCTCCAACAGGAGAAAGTGCCGGGCTATGGTTTAACAGAAATACCCAGTGCCCAAGTACAATTGCGTCTTTTCTTCCCAGAACTTTTTTTTTTTTAACTAGGAATCAAACTCATGACCTCGCTCTTGCCAGGCAGGTACTGTGCCACTGAGCTATATCCCTATCCCATTTCTAGCCCATTTAATCTAGTCCTCTCAATTTTCACAAACATCAGTTTCCCCAGTTATCTCAAAATACATAATAAACACTTTACAAATATAACCATAACAGCCTCCTTAAAGAACGCTTTAAATGAAAATATAAATTATTTATATAAACCAGAATCCTTAGAGGAAAACCAAGGTCTAGCCAACCCCAATCTTCTGAAAACACACATTGATATCTGGTGTAGAAGAAGCTCTTCTACTTCTGATTAGTTAATTCCTACTAATCTTTTATCTTAAATTTATTAATTAAAATTTATTTCCTCAGAAATTAGTCTGAATTTGTTACTCCAATCCCATGGACCCTCCTACACAACTATACACACATAGCTTTCAGAGCTCTCACTTGGTCTTCCAGTAATTAGTGTCCTGACTTCTCCCATAAGACTGTGTTACTCAACCTTGAACTGTGTTACGCAACCTTGAACAGCCTGCTCTGCATATCACTGTATTCCTATACAGTAATAGTGTTTAAAAACAAAAATACACATTCACAGAACATTTGGCTCAATTAAGAAATTAAAAGTGTAATCTAATCAAACCATCTAAATTAACATTGTCCCCTAAGCAAACAAGGAATTTTCCTTGTTTGAAAAATGTAAGACAACAGACCTTTATTTGACAAAGAATATTTTGAATTAGTACCTACGCGTCATTTAGTATCCACTTCCTTATCAAGCTGGCTCTCAGAATACAGGATTAACCTCTGTGTTATTAGTTTCTACTCTTATTCTTCTGCTGCTCTACCTAACTGATACAATTATTATCTTTAATGTCTGCTGTGTATGTTACTATGTGCTTTTCCTGTACTTTCTAGAATATCAGATGGAAAAAAATTAAAGAGTTCATCAACTACAGCCAAGGTAATGCAGTATTTAATGGCTCAGGGACAAAGTTTTCTGATCAGAATGTAAATATACAAAGTGACCTTACTACTAAAAAGCTCAGCTTCTAACAGTCACATAAAGAAATATCATGTTGGAGACCACTACAAAACCACTCTGAGCAGGATTTAAATTTTACTAATTGGTTTTCTATGTTTCTCTGTGAGTCTGTCCTAGGCCTCAGCCCCTTGCCTGGCGATGGGAGCTGATTCATAATAAGTGAACCTCTATGAATCACTGGTCCTGGCTGAGGCCTGTAAAGGCCTGTGAGGCCAGAGATACCTCAAAGGGCAAGATAAGGCCACAGCTGCGGACACTTGGCTCCTCCACTAATTAAGTAAATGCAGACGCAGTTAAAGGAAGTTCAGTCCTGCAGTCTCAATCCTACCACGAATGTTATCTTAGAGATAAGATGATTCTCCTAAATTGGCATAATTTACCACTTGGAGAAGTCTTTGAAGTGACCCCCAAGATCTTGCTCATTTCCTGCACTTTTCTGAGTTTTTTCACTTTTTGTCCTTGGTCCTAATAAAGTGGAGCAATGGAGTCGCTAGCTTAACTAAAGGGTTTTGACCCTTCTGGAGCCCTAAAAAAATCCTAACAATTGTCTCATTTTATTTTAACCTCTGCTATACACTCGTTTGGGAGACTGGGGATCTAGGTCAGGACCCTGTAACACCAAAAACAACAGATATAACAGGCAAATTACAGACAACAAGTGCAGCATTATGAAAGAAGGCATCTAGCATTTCATAGAAAGTATCAAACAAATGCAAAAACATCTACAGAAATCAAATTACACTAACTACATTGACTAACCAAATTACTGGATAACCACAAGACCAGGCCTCTAGGAAAAATGTGAATTGTTTTTTTGGGGGGGCAGGGGGAGTGGATGGGGGGCACACCTCTGAAGCAGTTTAAAGAGACTGCATAATGCCAGATACAGGCTTACTTTTATTTTCTTCTTTCTTTTTTTAAATACTGGGCTCTAGATCTAGAGCATTCATACTGGCACAAATTCTCAGCCCTTTTTAAATATTTTTATTTTGAGACAGGACTTCATTATACTCTAAGTTGCTCAAACTTGTGATCATCCTGCCTCAACCTCCTAGAGTGTGGGACTAGAGGTGTATGCCACTACATCTAGCTTCCAACTTGGTTTTGCGTTGTTTCTTGTTTTTTTTTCTGAGATATAGCCTCCCTCTGTAATTCAGGCTGGCCTTGAATTAACTAACTAGAACAGTGACCCTTCCATCTCAGCCTCCCCAATGCTGGGTTTATGGGAAAAAGGTGGGAGCTCAACACAACCCCAGTCATCATGCAACACTAACCACAAACTTCAGACTTCCTAAATTTAACTTCTGGAGTAAATTTAACTTTTGGAGTAAATTTTACCACATAAAAATTCATGAGATCAAGGAAAAGTATTTAGAAGTCTTTCTAGTAAACAATCATCACCTCTCCTTCCCTCCTGTATTAAAATTTTCATCATTAACAATGTACCATAATTATCACAGCAGAAAGTCAACTCAAGGACAAAATAAACCAGGACTGGTGGCACATGCCTTTAATCCAGCATATGGGGAGACTGAGGCAGAAGGATGACAACTGAAGAGACTCCGTTCTGAAATTAAAAAAGAATATATAAAAAAGGGCCAGGAATGGGCAAAGGCCCTTGGTTAAATTCTCAGTACTGCAAATAATACTGTTGCAACAACAGATGTTCTCAACAATTATAAATGTCCTTGAAAATATAATGTCCCATTTTACTTTTAAATGAAATGCTAATGGAACTACAGTAACAAATATTTTCTTGAAAAACAGGAAAACTAGTTGAATTTGTAAAATTCCATGAGTCAGTTACAATACTATATTGGTAAGGCTGTTGGGATACATACTTCTTCTAACTGGCTTTCTCCTACCATGATGAGCTGACTACAATGTAAGGGGCAGTTTGGCAATCCCTAGCAGAATTACAATCACATTTTACCCTTTAACTCAGCAATCTCATTTCTGAGAATGTATCCTATAGGCACCAGTACACATGGGAAATAATTTACATATAATATTTCCCAGTACTGTACATGGTTAAGAAAATAACTCACACATTCAATAACCACCCAGTTAAATATATTACCATATACCCACACAATATAATGTATTTTATATAATTACATAATTTATATTTGAAATGTAATTTGAAAAAGAACGATAACGTTCTATATACTAATGTAGAAAATATCTAAGAAGCCAGGTTGGCTGGGCGTGGTGGTGTGCTTTTGTAATTTCAGCACTTGGAAGGGGCCGAGGCAAGAAGATTGCTGCAAATTCAAGACCGGCCTGGTCTACAAACTAAGTTCAAGCCCAGCCTGAACTGAATACTGAAACTGTCTCAAAAAAGACATCTCCTCCCCCAAAAAAAGGAGGAAGAAGAAAAACCCAGGCTGATGATGCATGCCTATAATCCCAGCACTCTGGGAGACCGAGGCAGGAGGACTGAAAGTTTGAGCCCAGTTTTGGCTATCTAGTAACTCAGCAAGAGACAATACTGTCTCAAAATTAAAGCAATAATTTTAAAGGGGGGGAAGATAACATATATTAACCGATAAAATCAAAGTACAGTAGAAAACAAGATTATTTACTATAAAGCCATTCTGTGCAAGAAAATATTAATACCCATTTTTATAAATAAACAATAACACTAATGCCTATAAAAGGTGAAACTAGAGTTGATGAGACATGGACAAAAGACTTTATTATATGCTTTAAAAATATAACTGTTTTTGAGTTAAAAATATACCATTAAACTTTTAAAAGGTACCACTGTCAAACATCAGAAATGAAAAAAATTTTACTGCATTAATCATTATTGATTTAAGACACAGCACTTCTTTATTTTTCCTAGGTTAGTGATTTAAGAGGTGTTTACATAGAGTAAGTAGTTGCATAGGTCTCTCTACTCTATTTTTCCAACAATATCTTAAGTTCTCAAAAAACAGAATTTCATAACATAAATGACTTGAGTAAAAATTAAGAGCATCTATAGACAATACCCACTTTCTATAAATTAGAAAGTAGGAGGATACACACAAGACATTGTCAAAGTTCAGCCAACCTTAAAAGATGTTATCCAATTTTCCCAGTTTGTATAATATAAACAAGAGTCCAGAAATACTGGTCAAGCTACATTTAAATTTTAGCTTAGTCTCACATCAAAATACTAATTGTTCCCACCTTGACATCCAGTTGCTCCAGACATTCTTTTCTACTCTGGTGGCAGGCAAATATTTACTGTGGGTATTTCTCCTGTTGGTTTTCATTGCACATGCAACTATGTTACTTGGAAGTCAAACACAATGAGAAATAATTTCATCAAACTATGAACATAGCTTTCACTAAACTGTAATAACTCTGAAGTGTGGGGTTCAGCAAATAAAATCAGTCACAAAATAATAAACCACACTTTTGGGGAGGGAAAATTTTAACCAAATAATCTACATTTTAAATGTCAAACCCATAAATTCCAAAGGTATCACAAGTTCCCACAAAATTATTTAAAATGTAAAAGATACCCATTAGGAAAACTCATTTCAATAGGATGGGCTAAATAAGAAATTAAATTTTAGTATTATTGAGCTAGGCGTGATGGCACACGGTACTCAGGAGGCTGAGGCAAGAGAATCTCCCCAGAGTTCAAGGTCAGTCCAAGACCAGCCTCAACTACAAAGCAAGATCCTACCTCAAAAGTTTTTTTAAAAAATTCGTTTTTAATATATCAACTATGATCTGTATTAATTTCCCAATTCTGCTTTAACAAACTATTACAAACTAGGTGACTAAAAACAAATCAGAAATCAGGTACTGGCAGGATCATGCTCTCCCCAAAGACTATGCCTCTTTTTAGTTTTTAGTGTTTACCAGCAATTCCTGGCATTCCTTAGCTTGTGGCAATCTAACTGCACTACAATCTCTGTCTCCATCTTCCCTTAGTATTTATATTTAAATTTTCATCTTCTTATAAAGACATCAGTTACGGATTAGGGCCAACTCTAATCTAATACAACCTCAATGTAACTGAATCAGCAACTACAAATATCCTATACTATATTTCCAAGTAAGGTCATGTTTATAGGTACTGGTGATATTAGACATCTTTTAGGGGGTGGGGGAATTCTACTATTTGGTTTTGTTTTGGTTTATTTTGTTTTGTTTTGTGTTTTGTTTTGTTTTGCAGAGCTGAGAATTGAACCTGGAACCTTAAAGCATACTAAGCAAGCACTGTACCACTGGGTTACATCCCAGCCCTAAAATTCCACTCTTAACATGGTTCTAATCAGTCTATTCCTCAAAATTAGACCTAGATTTTTATGTGGAATAAATTTTTGCCTAACCTGTAACTGTTTCTCTTAGTAAATGCCATTTAACTTTCTTTTTAAGACTATTTTTTTTTCTTTAAAGACAGGATCTATGTTGCCCAGGCTTCTCTCTTAACTTATGGGATCAAGTGATCTCTGTTTCAACCTCCCTATGAATGTATGCCAACATACCCAGCTTGAAGAATTCAGCCTTTCTTCAAACTGTAAGAGTGAACTGACTTAAGTTCCTTTCTAAAAGTAGGTATCTTTCACCAGTAAAGTCAGAGAATCACATTCCACTGGCCCAAAGCTCAATAGTAAGTCCTTCTATCCCTTCAATTCCGTTTAGTGCCACAGAGAACAGGACATGTCTTTCAGACTGTGAACTTTAAGAATGATGTAGGTCTATAGCTCTGCCACTAATGAACTCACCAAAGAAGGCAAAAAAGGAAGGAAATGTTTATAGAGGTCTCGGAGACAAGGAAACAACTCTAATGATAGCAAATCTTGGATCGACTTATGTCACAACCTAGCTTCACCTTCTGAACTTCCTAGCTCATATACCAACAAAATGACCATTTTAACATAACCTTAGCTGGGTCACTTGATATAGTCTTAACAGTTAACCACAAAATTCTGCAAAGCATCATATAGCTGAAAAAGGGCCTTAACTTCTTGTTATTATTTTCTCAAATTAGGCAGAAATAGGAAGGCCCTATAAAGAATAATTTGTTTGTTTTGCTTTCTGATACCAGGGATTGAAATCAGGACCTTGCCCTTACCATGTAAAGAATTATTTGTATCTTTGTTCATTCCCTATACACCAGACCATCTGTCTTGAAAGGCATCTAGAACCTAAAAGGTACAAATGCATGCTTGTTAAATTGTCGATCTGTGACCCTATAAAGAAAGCAGATATAAACCAGGCGTGGTGGCACATGCCTGTAATCCCAGCACTCAAGAGACTGAGGCAGGAGGATTGCTGTGAGTTTGAGATCAGCCTGGATTACAAAGTGAGCTCAAGGCCAGCCTGAACTGCACAGTGTGACCATCTCCAAAAAGACCCCCCCCCAAAAAAATATATATACATACATATATATATATATATAAACAACGTAAGAAATTGTCAGTTATGAAGACCTAAATATCCATATCTAAAAGAGAAAACATTGATAAAAGTTTTTCCTTCCTCCATTTCACTATAATTCTCAAAAGCTGTAGCAGTACTAATCACTAAAATATTGGCCAGAACAGTAACAAAGTTATCCTGAAATTCTTCTTGCTTACCATTATCATCATCATGAATAAATTCATTACATTATCATCCTTTATATAATTAGTTAAGTATCCCTTGATACTGGAAAATAGCATCAACATTTAATACTCACAAACCATCTAAACACTCTCAGACTTAAGAATATGGTTCAGTGGTAAAGCACTTTGATGCACAAAGCCTTGAGTTCTATCCATTCTCAACAACTCAAAACAAAAAACAAAAAAATCCTCTTCCTTATCTCAACAACCTCTGCCTTCTTCAGGGGCTAGTCATCCAACCTTTACCGATTTGTCTCTGAAAGTAATTCAAATAGTCAATAAATACATGAGAAAATGTTCAACACCGCTGGGCATTAGAGAAATTCAAATTAAAATACTAAAATCTATCTTACCCAAAGAAGAATGGTCATCATCAAGAAATTGAATAGTAACAAATGCTAGCAAGGCTGCAGAGAAAAAGAAACAACTTATACACTGTTGGTAGAAATATAAACTAGTACAACCACTTTGGAAATTCAGTATGAAGAGGTCTCAAAGAAAACTCCAACTAGAAACTCCATTTTACCCAACTATTTTCCTACTATCTTTCTAAAAGAGATAAAAAATCATCATAGTACAATGATACATGCATATCCATGTTTACAGCAGCACAATTCCTATTAGCCACATCTTTGAAGCAGGCTATCTGTCCATTAACAGATGAATGGATAAAGGATATGTGTATTTATGCACAATGGAATACTCTTCTACTATACAGAAATTAAGGCACCTGTAGGAAAACAAATGCACCTAGAGTGAAAGAGATCAGACACACAAACTTAAATATTGAATGGTTTCTCTTATAGAAACTCAAATCATAAATAGAGCAAAATTAAAGATAATAGGAAATAAGGAGACAGATCTTACTTAAAAAGATGATCAAGAAATGGAGAAAGGAAAGAAGAGAAAAGGAATGAAAAAGAGACCTAAGATGTGTTATATATATGTAACAACTCCACACAAGGAATATAACCATGCATACTATCTTTAATATAGTGGTTCTCAAGAGCTGTGTGGCAAAGCACCTGCCTGGCAAGCCTCAAGTCCAGAGTTTAATCCCCGGTACAAAAAAAGACCCAAAAAAACAGTGGTTCTCAAAAGGGTTAACTGCTCCTACTCAATCTCCCTTAAAATTCACTGTTAAACCATTAAGAGCCCCCAAACTATGTTCAAAAATCTGTATCTCCTTTCTCACAATTTTTCCTTAAACATGAATCACTATAAAGAGAACACTGTATCCCATTCAATTTTAATCTCTAATTTACATTTCAAAGTTCTATTTTCTATCTTACCACAGATAATTACTGAGGACCAATTGTATGTCAACCGCTTTGCCAAGTATATATGTGAAATACAAAGAAAAACATTACACAGCTGCTGACTTTAAGGGTCTAGCAAGCCAGGTGCAGGCTCACATACCTATAATCCCAGCTGTTCAGGAGGCTGAGGCAGGAAAATCACAAGATCCAACAACTTGTTGAAACTGTTTTAAACCAAAATAAAACTTGAGCATGGTGCTATATAGCTATAATCCCAGCACTTTGGAAGGCTGAGGTGGAAGGATTCCAAATTCTAACCCCACCTGGGCAAACTAGCAAGACACTGTCTCAAAAAGTGAGTGAAGGGGGTTGAGGATATAGCTTAGAAGGTCCTGGGTTCAATCACTAGTACAGCAAAAATAATGAATTAAAAAAGGACTGGAGATGTAGCTCAGCAGTGAAGTGCTTGCCTAACATGCTGAAGGCCCTAAATTCAATCACCAGTATTGGGGAGGGAAAAAAAAAAGGAGGAAAAGAGGGAGGGAAAAGAACAAGGAGGGAGGGTAGGAAAAAAGATGTGGGCAAATAAATGAAATATAGTTGCACTTGCACAGTAGA
Source organism: Hydrochoerus hydrochaeris (assembly GCA_004027455.1). NCBI lineage: Eukaryota > Metazoa > Chordata > Mammalia > Rodentia > Hydrochaeridae > Hydrochoerus > Hydrochoerus hydrochaeris. The sequence goes on from PVLA01006321.1 coordinate 88,617, forward strand.
AAAAGAGTAAAGCTAGGGCTGGGTATTTAGCTCAGCGGCATAAGCACCTGCCTTGCAAGCATGCAGTCGTGTGTTCTATCCCCAGTACTAAAAAACAAAACAAAACAAAAAGCTGTATTTTGGAGTTAAGAGAATTTTGAGATAAGGGAGTAGGGAAGGATACTTAGAAGTAGAATGAAGTAAGCTAGGCTGGGATATCCCCTACAGTGTCTTACATGAGGGTTAAAGTAACTTATTTATATGCCTCAAGAATCAACTAAAACATTCATTAAAATTATGTATTTCCATGTCCCACCCAAAAATATCTAGGGAAGGACTCAAAATTTGCATTTTTACAAACATCTGGGTCATATTGTTCAAAAGGTCAGTACTTTGAAAACAATGGTTTAGTGCTGTCCTACGGCAAGAGGGAGGATGAGGGGAATTTTTTTTTAGCCAGGTTCTCCCTTTGTAGTTAAAACTGGCCTTGAATCTGTGGTGACCCTCCTGCCTCAGCCTGATGGTGTTGGCATTACAGGCATGTGCCACCATGCCCAGGCTGGAAATACTTTCAATAACATAAATTTTCATTTTTCTCTAAGTGACAAAATCATCATTTGAGAAAAAAGCAGTTTACAGAAGCTAAAGATCTATTGTGGTAAACTGCAGAAACTGCCCAGAAATACATAAAAGAATTCCCAGTACAAAAAAATCTAGCTAGGGCTAAAGAACATAAATTTGTAGTAGCATCAGCCCACACAGATGTTTAGTCACCTATAAAATTAAAATTGCCACTTAGTAAGTTTATTATGAAGATGAAATTACATGTACTACAGATTAAATTACATGTACTAACATGTAAAACACGCAGAAAAACAGCATAATGAAATTTAACACATCAACATTTCCAAGTACAACAGGGAGTGTTTTGGGGAAAAATGTCTATTTTATTTCAAGAATCTGTTACTGGGGACCGGGGATTTAGCTCAGCAGCATAAGCGCTCACCTGGCAAAAGCAAGGTCATGAGTTCAATCCCTAGTACAAAAAAAAAAGAATACATTATTGAAACTCTTCAATTTACTTATATACTGTTTACTGACCTAGGATCACAATCGACATTTACAATGCTAGTTCTTCATTTAAAATGTCTTACAGGGCTAAACGAAATTAAAACAAACACCCAAATGTACCACTTATGTATCTGTATATGTTACATACACAGATAACAGAAGAATTTACTAAAAAATGAAAGAATACATTGCAGTGTTGGTTTTTTCTCTTATTAAATTCACTAGCTCATCCCCTTGATGTTGTTCCCTAAACTAGGTTTCAACAGTACCATTCCAGGCAAATTATCATTCTTCATTTCTCTAACACTAAAGAATTTGATTTTTTTATAATGTATACATGCAATAAACTGTTATTGCTGGGTGTGGTGGCTAATGCCTGTAATCTCAGACTTTGGGAAGGCTGAAGCAGGAGGATTGCCATGAGTTTAAGACCAGCCTGAGTTACACAATGAGATCAAGGCCAATCTGAACTACATAGTGAGACTGCCTCCAAATTAATTTTTCATTTTGAGACAGGGTCTTGCTAATTCACTAAACTGCTGGGAGTGGTCTTAACTTTGCAATCATTTGCCACCATGCCCAGTGTACATTTTTCAATTATCTCCAGGTGTGGTAATTGTGTGGATGCCTATAAGCCCAGCACTTGGGAGGCAGGAAGACTGGCATGGATAAGTTCTAGGCCAGCATGAGATACATGCTGAGTTCAAGGCCAGTCTATAAACTGCCTAAAAAACAAAAAACAAAACAAAAAAAAAAGGGCTGATGATTTAGCTCAGCAGTGTAAGCACCTACCTGGCATGCGCGAAGTCATGAGTTCAATCTCCAGTACAAAAAAAAAAAAAAAATTTTAACTCACAGCTTTTAACTTTGCCATAGATCCAAAAATAAAACTATTTCACATCTACAAAAACAAATATAATTTTTTTTCAAATATAATTTTTTAAAAAGATGAAGCAGGGAGAAAAAAGAAATGAAAGGATTTATTATATAAAAGCTCACCATTTCTGAAAGAATATTCCTGGTACAATTCTAGACTGCATTTTTGAAACAAATATCTGAGGATTCCATATATACTACCATCTAAAAATATCTTTTCAGTAACCAGTTTTAAAGTCTGTTGCTTGTTTTATAATCCAATCAAATATAACAGCAATGGCACCCTTACTATCATTGTTATTACTATTTTTTTTTTTTTTTTTGGTACCAGGGATCGAACTCACAACCTTGCACTTGCCAGGCAGGCACTTGTGCTGCTGAGCTACATTCCTGGCCCTATCATTGTTTAGATGTACTTTTATTCTTGAATTAGAGAAACCAGAGTTGGGCCACAATTTCACATCACAGACTTGCTGTTTCTTAGCACTCTTTATTCTTCACCTTCATGTCTACTGATAACTGGATATATGTTCATAATCAAAACAGCTAATTTCAGAGCTGGGCGTAGTGATTCTCGCCTGTAATCCTGGTACTCGGGAGGCTGAGGCAGGAGGATCATTGTGAGTTCAAGACCAGCCTGGGCTACAAAGTGAGCGCAAGGCCAGCCTGAATTGCACAGGGAGACCCTGTCTCAAAAAGACAAAAAAAAAAAAACAACCAGCGAATTTCATCTGTATCACTTGCACTTACCGCTACCTTTTACCAATAAAACATACTATACTCTTATTTGGATACATTATATAAAATTAGGCAGAAACTCTTGGCCTAAGGAGAAGGGGACATGAAAAAGAATGTTATCTTTTAGATAAGACTGTACATTTGTAGCAATAAACCATAGTTCTTTTTGGAACTGTTTCTAGTAGATATATGGTGATTTCTGATCCTCATTATATAGCTATTTAACATGCCAGAATCTATTTTAATAAATACTACTCAATGAAAAGCTATACATAGCAAATATACACCCAAATAAAACCCAGTAGACACAAGTCTTAAGTTAAAACAGCTTTATCACTTAACTTTTTCTTCTGAAAAAGGTCTTGTAGTGCAGGTCTATAATCCCACCCAGCACTCATCATGCTGAGACGGGAGAATCACCACAGATTTGGCCTAGGCTATGCACTGAATTCAAGGAGAGGCTGAACCACAGCGAGATGCCGTCTCAAAACAAAGATTTTAAAAGTCATTATAGTAAAATTCTTATACCCCTCAAAAAGTTGCCAGAAACTCATTTTATCCTTAAACGATTTTCTTTCTAGAACAAAAACTAATTTAACAGAGTACCATAAAAATATCACTGCTAAAGATAACTATGAAGTTTTCAAAACATACATTAACAACATATACATTAACAAAACCATTTTAAAAAGCTGTATTCAAAAAAAAAGCTGTATTATTAGACACTCATAGAAAATGATCATTAATTTTTTTATTTTCCAGTAACTACTTCTTAATGTCCATCCATGATGAAAGTATCAACATGTTGCAATAAGGCCATTAATACAAATTAAACCTAGCTTCCTTACTAGCTAAATAACAATATGAATAGTTAACACAAACAATGAGATTGGTACTGGTATCATTAATCATGGAACAAAAGACACATTTCAACACAGAGAAATACAAGTATTTATGCTCCTCTTGTTTTATTCTTAGTGAAAGCAAGAATCTTCCCATTTTATTTTGCAGGGAGTTTCTCCCTGTTATCTTTGCCACATCTTTCTGTGCCTGCTAATGAAACATTACACTAAGACCAATGATCGTATCAATTATCAAAACCACATACCATTTTCAAAAAATCTGCCAAATCTTCTCAATTATACACTGCTCTGCAACCTCCCTTCTTATCACACATTTTGAAATATTTATTGCCAACTGCACCAACTAAATTACAGTTAGCTTAGAATTTAGAAGGCATTTGGCTAGGATCCAAAAATCTTGAATCCTGATCTCTATCAGCTTTACCCTATGGTCGGTCCCTCCACCCTCATCCTCCTACTACCTTGAGGTCTCTGGTAACAGAAGAAAAGGACAAATACCATAATTACACTCTTTTATGAACTCAAAAGTGCTGCTCACTAGGCTGGTTCACACAGAAGGTATGCTAAACTTAAGTTCTAGAATCAGTATCCCTTGGGTACTTGGGTTTCTTTTGTTTGCTTTCACCTCCTAAGCCTATGCTTACATCTCAGCTAACTAAGAGCCAACGATGACGCAAAAAGAAAAACTAAGTCAGTGAAAACATTCAGCTAAGAAATCTATTTACCTCTGAGTATCACTAACAAAACTAAACAATCAGGAAGCAAAAAGACAAAAAGAACTCTAACCTCTGAAGGTGGCAAGGAATTTTAAAAGGCAGAGAATATAAATAGTAATAATGTTGCTATTTATGTTGATTGTATGCAGAGAATCCTGAGTTCTTTATGGAACATAAAGCAAAATTTGAAGGAACAAAAATATGAAACTCTAAAAGAAAGGGATTTACACAACACTAATGGTTAAAGAGCTCAGAATTTTGCATTCCAGTCTCTAGGATACCAACTCATTAGCTGAGTGATCACAAATGAAATCCTTAATCTTACCTTGCTCTATTTGTAAAATAGGTGTTAAAGCTGGGCATGGCGGCACACATCTGTGATCCCAGCACTGAGGGTGAGGCAGGAGGATCACTGAGAGTTTGAGGCCAGCCTGGGCTACATAATGAGGTCAGGGCTACATAATGAGGTCAAGGCCACATAATGAGGTCAAGGCCAGCCTGAACTACATAGCAAGATTCTGTTTCTAAACGAACAAACAAAGTTGCGATGAAACAAAAATGTCCGTTTATTAAAGTTAGGTAGGTATTCATAGTATTATTCTTCCTACTTTTACATGTTTGAACTTTTACAAAATTTAAAACTTTTAAGCTGTTTTCACTTGACATAACCAGACAAGGAAATACACTTTAGCATCTTTTATAGTTTTGATTAAAAAAAAAAAAAAAGGTTCTAAAAGATGAAAAAAAGGTAAATAGAATAGGAAGACTATCCAGTACTCAGAAAGATCTATAAATGACCTAGAAAATATTTATGCATTGACTAGAAGTAGAGTATTCAGGTCAAAGTCCAGAAGTTTCCATGCACTGGGAATAAAAAAACATGAAGAACAAGACAGGTTCCAACTGGATATATGCTGTGTTTTAGTTTAGCAAATTAATAATTTTTTCCTTGAGGCCTGTAGTGGAACACATTACCTCACATGCATGAGGCATTGGTTTCAATACTCATACCACATTAAAAAAAAAAGTACAAACTGATCATTCTAAATGTACTATGACAGTGTTACTTAAGTGAGGTATGAATTGTTTTAACATGGAATATTTATGTAAAGTCAACTTTACATATGTGAAATTTTTCTTTGACCAAGAAATGTACCCTATCGATCCTTTTAACCTTAGTCTTTCTTTCCCTTAATAGTATGAATTTAAGAGTGTGTGCTCTTACTCTACAATCCTCTAAAAAGTCAACGAGCAAAAGAGAAATGTGTCTGATAATCATTCACTGAAATTTTACAATGACTCAGATTTTATGATACTATGATCAATAAAAATAGGACTATTCATGATACAATGGTTTTTCCTGTAATAGTAATTTTCATGGGGAATAATAATTTGTGTCTATGGTATCATCTAATCCAGCAAGTCTTTATGTATTATCATCTTTTACAAGATTTTTCTAAAAAAGCCATCTACTTTAAACGTGAGTTAGAGCAAGTTAAAAACATGCTTCTGGAAGAGTTTGGTTCTGTGTTTCATTTGTATCTGCAATATTAGGTAAAAATTTCAAATTTATAACAGTAAAATATATAACTTTTTATAGATTAAAGTAGGTTAAGCTATGCTAAAGTCAAATGCTTTATTACTAAAGATATTACTAAATGTTTTTAAACTGATCAACTGTTTAATAAATTTATCTTATATTTTTAAAGACAATAAAACATAGACAAAGTTTTGTAAAAACTATAAAATGTGCTATGTGGGTTAAAAAATCTTTCTGCTTTTTTTTTTTTTTTTGGCCTTTTGATTCACGGTCTCACTAGGTAGTTCAGGCTGGCCTTAACTCACAGTGATCTTACTGCTTCAGTCTCCCGAGTCCTGGTATTATAGGTACATACCATTATACCTGGCTCTTTTTGGTTCAGACAGGTTCTATGCATGTAGTATTCAGGTTGGCTAGAACTCACAGATCCTCCTGCCTCAGCTTCCCAAATGCTGGGATTACAGACGTGTACCACCAGAGCCAACACTTTCTGCTGATCAAAAAATCTTGTGAGACAACTTTTCTTCTAAATAATGTCCTTCAATCTTTATGAAACTACCATGATGGACTGATTCTTTGATTCAAAGTTATAAGAAATGCTAATTTTAAACAGTGAAACTATACAGAAACAATTTATACAGTAATAATTTTAAAAGTTGTAAGGTATGACAGTAAAATTTCCTCTTTAGCAAGAAATGGCAAGTATATTATTAACCTCTAGTTTCCCAGTATCAAAATTTGAAATGTCAGTCTAAACCACTGGGTACATTTATTTTTTCTTTCAGCAATCTCTTTGACTAATTCTTTTCCTACAATTCAAAACTGCATATTACAGAAAATTGGATCTTTCTGTTACCCTGAATTATATTAATTTCATTATATTAAGGGCACTTGCAACAAACACTAGGTTTTACACCTTTAATTTCATTGGCTTGCATAATGAATTCAGTAAAATGATTAGTGATAGAGTAAAATAATCACAACTAACAAAAAATAGGTAAAAATGTGGAGCAAAAGAATTTAAAAGCATGGAAAAAAATCATTAGATGCTAACTTACCTCTCACAATCTATTAAGCAAACAATTTGGATTCTCTAATTCTAATATGTATCTCATAGGATGATCAATTTCATCCCTAAAACATTATACCTGATACCTCATCACAGACCAAACCTAACCAATCCAAATACCAAAAAAACTGAAGTAACAGTTAAAACAATTTGAAAACAGCATAGAAAATAAAATCTTGTAACTTGCCATTAATTATGTAACTTATCAGATTTCTAATTTAATAAAATGCAAACAAAAAATGTGATCTTAAATTTCAAAAACACTGGTATTTACCAGGTGTGATGATGTAATTCCAGCAATTAGGAGGCTAATATAGGAAAATCACCCCAGGTTCAAAGCCAGCCTGTGCTACACAGTGAGTTTGAGGCCACCCCAACCAAAGTGAGACCCTATCTCAAAAAACAACACAAACAAAAAATACTGGTGGTATTTAGAATTCCCTTACTACCTAAATCCTCACTATTCAAACTCAAAAATAAAATGAATTGAGACAAAATGTGACAGGGAAAAAGAGAGTAAAGGTATCCTTTTCTACCTAAGTCTTTGTTATCTACTACCCAAAACTCAGGCACAAAACAGATTTAAATAATGTTCTGTACTACTTTATCTATAATATCTCCACTCTCAATTAAAAAGGTTAGAATTTAGATTTGGATAGTAGGATACTTTATACAACTCCAAATAACTAATAATTTTAGTATACTGCAGAAAAGATGTTTCAACAATCCTTTCTATTTCACTGATTACTCACTTACTATACTTATAATTCTGTTCACAAGATATACAGAACTTTTAACCTTTCATTTCAGTACATCTCCTTGTATTCTGATCTACAATTATTTGCACATGGGGGTATGACAAGCCAAAAAAAATTGCAAATATATACTGATAAGGGTCTAGTTTCCAAAATATGAATTCCACAATTCAATTATAAAAAAAAAAAAAAACTGAGGCTGGGTAGGATGGCATACATCTATAATTCCAGCACTGGGGAGGCTGAGGCAGAGGGCTACATAGTGAGTTCAAGGCTGGCCTGAACTACATGACAAGACCGTCTCAAAAACAAAACAAAACAGAACAAAAAAAAAACACCAACGACCAAAAACTGGGCAAGACGTTGGAACAGACTTTTCTCCAAAGACGACATATAAATGCCAACAAGCACATGAAAAGATGTTCAACACTGTAAGTCATTAGAAAACCAGAAATCAAAACCAAAGTGAGATACCAGTTGGTATCACTAGGATAGGCAAGAGTGAGGAGTCACACACAGACAAGACAGACACCAAATGTGTTGGGAAAGGATGTGGAAAATTAGAACCCTCAAACAATGACAGGAATGCAAAACACTAAAAGCAGTTCAGAACAGTTGAGCAGTTCCTCAAAGTAAGTATAGTCACCATTAATGACCCCAATCAATTCTGTCTTAAGAGAACTAAAAACAAATGTCCACATAAAAATTTGTATACAAATGTTTATAGCAGCATTATTCATAATAGCAGCCAAGCCAGGTGTGTGATCACACCTCTAATTCAAGCACTCAGGTGGCAAAAGCAGGATTACCATGAGTTGAGGTCAGTCTGGGCTACATAAATCAAGTTCAAAGGCAGCTTTTACACTTCATAGCAAGATCCTGTCTCAAAGAAAAGGAAAAAAAAAAAAAAGAAGAAAAGAAAACAAGCCAAAAAGCGGAAGCAATCTACATAAGAACTGATAAACAGAATCATACAATTCAGCATTAGCTACAGAATAAAAGTGCTGATAAATGTTAAAACTTAAATAAATCTTAAAAACAGTCTATGCTAAGTGAAAGAACCCAGACTAAAAAGGCCACATACTATTTCGTTAATTTATAAGAAATATCCAGACTAGACAAATCCACAGGAAGCTGATCAGTGAATACCAAGAGCTAGATCATAAGAGTCTAAATACAGGATTTCTCTTTTCTGGTTAATAAAAATGTCCTGGAATTAGTAGTGACATATGTACAATTTTGTAAGCAAACTAAAGATCACAGAATTGTACATTTTATAGAAAGGTGAATTAGGGATGGGGGTTTTAGCTCAGCAACTCAAAGGTTAAATGCAAGGTGGTCTTGAGTTTGATCCCCAGTACCAAAAAAAGTGAATTATCCTAAACAGCACCCCCCCAAAAAAGGAATTTTTATAGCATGTGAATTATAGATCAATTAAAAAAACAGGACATAGATTACTGTACTTAACATACTCTCTGCATGCAAGAGATGGTCTATAAAATGAGCTAAGAGATTAGCATGAAATCAACCCCAAAGCAAAGTAACATGAGTGTGGAATAGTAAAAAGTTTTAAAATATTTACAGGCGCCGAGTGTGGTGGCTCACACCTGTAATCCCAGCACTGGAGAAGCTGAGGCAGGAGGATCGTTATGAGTTCCAGACCAGCCTGGGCTACAAAGTGAGCTCAAGGCCAGCCTGAACTGCAAAGCGAGACTCTGCCTAAAAAAAAAAAAAAAAAAAAAAAAAAAAATTGCAGGCAGATTAAGAACTAATTTGTATAGTAGCAATGTTAAATGTTTAACTTGAAACTAAACAATAACAGATTTGTTTATTCACATCTACCCAATATCACAAATTCAGATGCCACACAGCAGATGGATGAGTAGACAAAGAGGTTCAGAGGTACATCAAAACAAATCAAGCCCCTTTCTCAATATTCACAGCCAGTTTGCAAGCCAGGGATGAAAACCAATCTTATTAATATATACCCAATCCAACCTGTAAGGATGAAAATTTGTCCACGCTAAGGGTACTGAAAGAAAGTTTGTCAATGATTTTATTCAATCTTGAAAATAAATTTTGTGTAGCAGCATAAAGCATAACTTCCAAATATGCTTGCTTTAGAGTGTTGTTGTGGACGGTAATATTGCCCCTATCAGGGGTGGTTTGTCACTGTTGTAAAGTTTCACAAGTGAATCCTTAGAGAAACACTCCTCTCCTGAGCTAAAGAGACCAAAGTGTTGCCAACGACAAATTGCCTAACAAAGTCTCCAATTTCTGGGTGCAGTGCTGCACACCTGTAATCCCAGCACAATGCTGGAGAGGCTGAGGCAAGAGGATGGCCAGGATGGCCGCCAAATTAGAGGCTAATCTAAACTATAGACTGAATTCAAGGTCAGCCTAAACTACATTAATTCTCAAAAAATAAATAAGTAAATGAAACTTATTAAAAGTCCCCATTTTTTACCTTTTTAATTATAGATTGTAGTCTAAACACTTTTGCTTATGCTATTTCTCATGAATGGAATGCTTTTTCCATAATCATCAAAATGAAGAAAAAAATCTGTCACCTTCTTCATGAACCCTGCCTTTATCATTTCAAGAGTTTTTTTTTCCCCCCACTTCTAAACATGCTCGTATTTGGGTGTACTATCAAATGCCAATTTGGGTCTTGTGCAATAAAACTGGATGTCTATTTTCTCTAGGACTATAAATTCCTGAAACTTAAGGCACTTTCTCCGGATCTTCACCTACTATTTGCCAGGTACAAGGCAGATGCTTAATAAATATTTAAATGAACTAAACACTGACCCTTTCATTCCTAAAACACAGCCCTAATTCAAGCAGCTAAACAATTAGGCAGGTACTCACTCAAAAGTGTAAAGTTCCCACCACCATCAAATAACCCAGGTAAGATAAACCCATTAAAGCTTAAAAACTAGCACCATAGTCAAAATGCTTCCTAGAATTGCTCCAGCTACAGGGACATTTGACAAAATCAGAGTAAACTAAACTATCTTTATATAAGACAGAGATTCATCCTGTTGACTTCTGTTTTTGTTTTCTGGGTTTTTTTTTTTTTTGGTTTTTGGGCTTTTTTTTTTGTGCCAGAAATGGAACTCACAACCTTGCACTTGCCAGGCAGGCACTTGTGCTGCTAAGCTAAACACCTGGCCCACTCTGTTGACTTTTTATCGGTCAAGCTACAGCTATCCTAAAATCACAACCTTCTCCACACTCAAGAATACAATAAGGGGATGAGAGAGAATCAGTCAAGCAGTATAGTTACACATCATACCAGAAACAGAAAGAATCTAAATCTTCCTGGAATCTGCACAAATCATATTAGTTCCAGAGCACCCTTCAATCATCACCCGGTAACCAAATATTCATCGTGATCATAATCACTGTCTGAACCCTTTTATTTGGTGAATATTTCTAATCCAAAATGTTCAAAAAGGTTTGGAATGAAGCATTTTGGGCCATTTGAGCATTTCAGATGTCAGATTTTTCAATGAGGGTTGCTCGCCAATAAAATCTATGTTAATATTCTAAGTCTGTAAAACTCCAAGATCCAAAGGACTTCTGATCCCAAAAACTTCAGGAAACTTAAGCTGAAATAAGCCCAAATCGGCTAAACATAGTCATGAAATCAACACCACCCTCCTCTGTCCCCCAGAAAAGTAGAAGGGAAAATTAGATTTGAGAAATAACTGAAAATTCGTTCTTAATCCAATACTGCTATAAAATTAAATCATTTAGAAACCAAATAACCTTAAAGTATTAAGATAATCAAACAGGAAAATCAAATAGTGTAACTGTTCAGAACCAATTCCATTAAATAAAAGATGAATATTACATTTGGCAGTAAACAACACAGCTGGTTTGGGGACTGTATAAGGATCACTGCCACCCAGCCCTTTTTAAATATAAACTTAACACCACAACTGGTTAGCTTTAGAAATTTCCTCTTCAGGAACAAAATTACATATAATAAAACACAAAATATGAGGCCCAATTGATTTTAGTTGGGAGACTATCAATATATATATATTACTACTCAGATTAAAATACCACTCTGGACTTTGGACTCTAAAACCTTCTGAACCTTACCAGGAAGGGAGCAATTTGGAGTTTAAGTACACTCTAAGAACAACGATCACCAGATTAAAATACTTCAAAAAATGAGTCCAATTTTGACAACTGAGATAATTTACACAGAATTTTATTAGTCATAAAACAAAAGAATAAAACACTATCAAACAGCCGTGAATAACTACTAATACTAGCAATGACTGATTTTAAAAAGTCAGTCAGATGCATAAGACAAAAATTTAAAGCAAACAATTAAAATAACCCATTAAAACCATCTAAAGCAACATTAACTTAAGAAAACTACTGGATTAAGTCCTTGATTTCTTTTAAAAAGTAAAAAGCCGTGTTTAACAAAACCAGTCACTAAGTGAAACAAACACAAGAACTAAGTACTCTTCAAAATAATTTCAACATTTTACAAGAACACGCAATTCTGCATTAATTTTGTTTCTTAAAACTTCCAATCTGTGTGTTCTCCTACAAAATGGTACAAATGTATGATAGATTTGAAAGAACAAAACAAGCACAGAGCGCAAATGATAGCTGATAGCTAAAGTGCTGTTTCCTGGACTTGGACTGGTAGGAAAGGAATTTTACATTGGCAAGACAACCATATTAAATTCCCCTCTTCCCCCAAAAAATAAACTATTCGTGCATTTATTATTTCTACAAGGACAGATTTTTAAATGTACTTTCAACCTTTGGACAATCAAAGTGGTATAGTTATCTTACAGTATTGTTGCCTGTGTTTACTCTAACCCTCAAAAAAATCCACATTAAATAGTTTCGTACTGAAAGCACTGCAGAACTAGGAAAGCTTGTTATTTTCTAACTAAAGGTTATCTTATTTTTCACTTATTTAAAGTTCCAGTTTTGTTTTTTAATCTATTATAGAAAACACCCCTTGTGGGACATTGTAAAAGGGCAGACCCTCCTGTCAAGCCACAAGGCTCAAACACAAAGACTGAGCTAACCAAGTGCTGTAATTCTTCCAAACTGAGCCTCTCCTCACCCCCTCGCCACCCCCCCAACAGATATGTCTATTAAATCAGTGTCTGTTCTCCCCCTCACACAACAAAGAGAACTTCTCACCGCATGAAATTGCCGCTGAAAGAACACCAGAAAGCAGGATTTGCATAATTCCTTCCTACGAAACCCCGTCGGGAAGGAGGGCATGAGGGGGCCCAAGCGAATGGTTAGAACCTCCAGGATTCTGCTGGGGAAGACCTGGTTCGCAAGAACATTCCCCACGGGGTGAAGGTGGGGGCAGCCATTCTGGGTCTCCCGGAGGACTGGGCGTGGGGGACAGAGGACGACGAGGGCATTTCCCCACACATCAGCAGCAGCACCGAGGCAAAGATGAGAAAAACACAATGCTGAGGACAGGAGTCAGACACAAGGATGGACTGGGGGCGGCGGGTGGAGCAGAGACACCATACCGACCACTTACTTTTCGGAGGGGGATTAAATATATGAGTTAAGCCCTTATGGTCCCGCCGGCCGCCGCGCAGAGGGAAACGGGACCTTGGGAGAGAGAAACAGACAAAACACACAGTGTGAGAGGCGCAGCTTCGGCTGCCCGCCCCTCCCGGGACGCCCCCGTCCACGCTCCCTCCGACCAGCGTGGAAACGCCACCCGAGCAAGGGCGGACGAGACATATTCCGCGAGGCGGTGGCGACTCCGACCAACCCCGGCAGGGACAAGAGCGACCCCTCCTCCCGGCCGCGCACACACCGAACACAAATACACACACACCGACCCGTGCGTCGAGGAAGAACTCCCCGGCCGCCGCCGCCGCCGCCGCCGCCGCCGCCGCCCCCCGCGGCCATGACACCCCACTTGGCTCAGTCAGGCGGACCCGGGGCCAGTGACAGCTCCAGCTCCCTCCGCCCCCATCTCCACCTCACGCCTCGCACACGCCGAGCGCCGGGCGCCCGCTGCGCGTGCCCGAGGGGACGGGGCGCGCCTCCGCGCGTGGGGGAGGGGCGCGGGGAAGGCGTCCCCGCGCGCCCCGGCCTCGCGCCACCCAGCCCAGCAGCTGCCCGGGCTCAGTCTTCACAATGAACTAGCGGCCGCGAAGGCACAGCGCGTGGAGGGGGCGGGGAGGCGCGCGTCCAGAGCCCGCCCCCGGAGGCGCGAGGGGAGGGGCCGTAGGGCGCGCGCTCGCAATGGGGTGGGGGAGGGGCGCCCGAGACCCAGAGGGCGGGCGAGAGGGCCGGGGCAGCGCTGCCTCGGACCCTGCTCCGTTCCTCGCTCGCCCGGCGCGATCAGCAGCAAGGCGACCTGAGGGCCGGCAGCAACCAGAGAAGGATCTCACCTACACAGTGAATGAGCTTGTGGCGCCACGAGTCCAGTTCTTGCCGAAAGCCGCGTCTCTCAACTGAGCATTGCTGCCGCCTACACACCCTCGCCATCTTCTGCCGCCCGGCCGGCCCTGCCTCCGCCGCGGCCCCGCGCACGCCCAGCCGCGTCGCCCGGGGCCGCGCACGCACCCGCGGCCCGGGCGTCGCGCCTCCCGCCGCGGGCTGGGCGGTCCTCACCTCGCCGCGGCCCCGGGACGGCTTGCATCCGCGTGCCCCGCCCCACGCCGCCGGCCACCCGCCTGCTGAGTCCCCGGGCTTTGGCTGCGTGTCTGTCTCCTCGCGCCCTCCTCCCACCACCGACGGTGCCTTCCCACGGCTCTGGTGTTCTCCCGCAAAGGCTACTTTTCCCTCGGCCCTTCCCAGAGTTTTTTGTGTTTAGACCTGCCCTGTTTATTGCTTCCAACCTGCCTGGCGCCCGACACCAACTGTTGCAGGTTCCGTACAGCAGCTCCTCTGAACTTGGCGGTCGAAACACCTCCTCCCAGAACCTGTTTAAGCAGCAGATATAAGAAGATACCCGTGGAGGCTCTAATCCCTAAGATTTTCAAAGGTGAAAAGGATAATGTTTAAGTCAATGGAAGACTTGGTCAATATTCGTAAACCAAGAAAAATTTGAAGCCAAGCGTTTTAAGTGAAAAAACAACAATACTAGGTTTCCACTAGCAAGGCTGACGGTAGGTGAAACTCGAGAGGTTCCAAAAATTTGTTAAAGTGAAAATGGATTTCCAAAGAAGACTCCAGAGTTCTTAAAACAGATAGTAAATGCCCTAATTTCGGATTCAGAAATATTTTCAATAAAAGGATCCCCAAGTGTTCACTGGAATAATTAAATCACCCTGAGCCTGGCATTACTTGTTCCATTAAAGTATACTAGTCTAAAAAATAATAAATAACAAAATATGCTAGTCTTAATCACTTACTTGGAGGAGAAAGACAAAAGATAGTTGAACTAAAGGAAAAAAGAGAAAAGGTAGGGGGAAAAACTAGAAAAGGAAGAGATCCCTCTACCCTGTAAATTAGTACTACAATACAGTAGGGATAATACCCAGGATTCCGGACTCCTCTTGCCTCTTTGGGATCAAATCCCTTTTTGGGTTTAAGGGCAGTGTATTCCACTTGTAGATACTTAAATTTATAGACTTAGTTTTACTTACTGCTGTATTAAGAAAAGTCATTAAATGACACCAAGGATTCTATTGATGTATTTGTTGATTAAAGTCTTTTAAAAGGTAGTGGTCCTGGTTCTTTGAACAAGGCACTTGCAGAATGGCGTCTACATACTTAAGAGATAGGCTTCTTGGGTTAGAGAACTTTGAAATGCATGGATAGAAGGCCTCTCTGCCCCTTTTCCCAAAAAACCAATGCTCTTTACACAGTTCTCAAAATTTAAGTTTTGCATTGGTTTACAAATGACCATTGTCAAATGAACAAGCTGTTGGGTCAGGAAGTTTCTGTGTACTTAACACTGTTCACAATAACGAGGAGAAAACAGGAATATGAGATTTAAAAAAAAAAAAAAAACCATCTTGTATCACCAACCTGAAACTCCCTCTCTTCACCGTTAGCGGGTGGGTTGAGTCTTCTTTGAGCAAGTTTCTTTGGAGAATACCTTTCATAAAGCTTTGTATAAATAAACCAGGTGTAATTTTGTTTTCCTTTCTTTCTTTCCTTTTTTTTTTTTTTTTTTTGAGACATGTTTCACTATACAGTTCAGGTTGGCCTTGAACTCACTTTGTCACCCAACCTGGCCTCAAACTTGCAGGACTCCTCCTGTCTGAGGCTCCTGAGTGCTGGTGTCACAGGTCACCTCTCCTAGCCAAACTGAGTACAATTCTAAAATGAATTAGTAACAAATGTACATTACAGTCATCCCACATCATTTGTTTTAAAACAAAGCAAGGGTAATACTCCTCAATACAATGTATTTTAAAGAGTCTTAGACATAGATTCAGAGAATTCTAGAAGCTTCAGAGATGAATTCTAAATTGAAGTATGAATTCTCTCATTTGAGGTATGGAATTGGAAGCCAAGACAAACAAGGTGAGTTGACCAAAGCTGCATAATTGCTAGGTAGGGAAAAGCTAGATGACAACTTCCCAATTCCCAACTTCATGTTATTTCTACTGTTTCACTTGGAGTCTCTATTTCTGCTTCATGTAAGTTGGGGAGCAAGATATAGTTGACTCCTCACAAAAGCCTGTTTTTGTATTTTTCTTTTTCTTTTTTTTTTTTTAAGAGTGTCACTATGTAGTTTAGGCTAGTCTTGTACTCGCTATGTAGCCCGGCTGTCTGAATTTGTGGAGATCACCCCCACCCCCGCCTCATCTCAACGTCTCAGCCTTCCAAGTGCTGGGATTACAACTGTACCACCACACCCAGCTCTCAGTGGCTTCTAGTATACTCAGAGTTGGGCAGCCATTATCACAGTCAATTTTAGAACATTTTCACTGACCCAAAGAAGAAGCTCCTCTTCCTTATTAGTTGCACATCCTGCCCCTAGCAACAACTAATCTAAGTTTTGTCTATATACCAGTGTTTCTCAAAAACAAGGTTCCTCCCTGTTTTAGCATGTGTCAGTATTTGTTTTTTATTGCCAAATAATATTTCATAGCTTGGGTCAATATGTTGTTCATCCATTTGAGTCGATGGCTATTTTTATTGTTTTTACTTTTTGGCTGTTGTAAATAATGGTTTTATGAACATAAATATGCAAAGTTTTGTGTAGTCATATGTTTTTGGTTTCTTTTGTTTGGTTTTGGTTTTCTGAAACAAGGTCTTGCTATGCAGTTCAGGATGGCCTTGAACTCTCTGTGTAACCCAGGCTTACCTCAGACTCTCAGCAATCCTCCTGCCTCCACTGCCTGAGAGCTGCCATAACAGAATGTGCCACCACGCCTAATTCTAGACATGTTTTTGGGTTTCTTTTTAAAATTAATATGAATATTTCATATTTATTTTGTAATAATTTAAAGTGATAGAAAATCTTCAGGAACTCATCCCCTTTATTTAGTTTCCAAATTTTAGTATTTTATCACATCTGCTTTTATTTACTCTCTCTGTATCCACGTGGTTTGGGGTTTTTTTATTGGGTTTTTTTGTTGTTGTTGTTTTTTGTACCAGGGATCAAACTCCTGATCTCGTGCTTGCCAGACAGGTTTATTGGGTTTTTTTTGAGCCACTATGTAGTTCAGACTGATTTTGAACTCACTAGCCCAGCCTAGCCTCAAACTCACAGCAATCCTCCTTCTTCAGCCTCCCAAATGCTGGGGTTACAGAGCACTGCCTACATGTACACTTCTCACCAGAATTTGAGCAAGTTTTTGTTAGGGCAACCTGGACTATACTGGCATGAAGAATATAAAAGATGGACAGTCACAACTGTTTGCTGTGGTTCTCTTCAAGTAGCCCATTCTATGCTGCAGGGTGTGTTTTTAATTTTTCTTCCCTTTTTCTTTGACTTGACCCAAGCATGCCCTGCAGAACCCATTTTTCCCCTACCCTGTTTTTTTCCCCAACCTTGAGCCACTTAACCTGTCTAATTGTTTAAGTACAAGATAACGATTACATATTTTGTCAATTTTTATAACAGAAAACATAAAAATAACAATTGTGTCAAATTTACTCAATTCAAGAATCAAGTGGTGGAAATAATATTTACCCCAGGGATGCTCAGGATAGTCAGTATATAAACAAAAGTGCTGAGTGTTAATCTTTTTTTTTTTTTTTCTTGAGACGAGGTCTCTTTATGCAGTTCAGACAGGCCTTGGGCTCACTTTGTAACCCAGGCTGGTCTTGATCTTGCAAAGATCTGCCTGCCTCAGCCTCCTGAGTGCTAGGATTACAGGAGTACACCACCACACCCAGTTTAATCTTCTATTATTTTGTTTTGAAATTCTGTATCATCGTTTTTATTCTTTTTGTTGTTGTTGTTTTGTTTTAAAAAAAAATTTCTGCCAGGGTGACACTGGGGTAAACTGTTAAGTGGCTAATAAATGTGAAACTTTGCCATATTCATGCTGATTTCATTCAATTCTTTGGTACAAAAAAAAAAAACTAGAAATCACCTCTAGAAGGAGAGACTAACACCTCAAAATCCAGTAACAGAAGGTCTCACTCTTCTTGGGCTGCCAGAATATGGTGATTGAAGCTAAGTCTGGTCATTTCAGTCCAGTGCAAGACACTTTTATGGTTAATACTTACTCCAAAATGCTTAACTCTTGATTAAAGTTTTGTGAACCTGCATTTTATTTACTTTCTCCACTCAGATTTGTTTCCTCCCATTCCCCTTCACCAGTACTAATCCTTACAAAATCTTTCATATCTTGCAATGGTTAATTTTATGTGTTCACTTGACTATGCTACAGGGTGTCCATTTATCTTTGTTTCTGGAAGTGGTTATCATTTGAATTGCTAATCCTACTAGATAGTATGATATAAAGCCATAGTAATAAAGCACTAACATAAGAAGAGAGAGACTGTGGAGAACAATATTTCTGTGACCCTGTTGTGGGAAAGTTTCATAAATTAGGATCCCCCGAAGCAATATATATATATGGATGAGTGATGCTAATCTTAATAGCATCGTTTGTGCTAAATGAGACTGAAGGCAACTTAAGTATGGTAGAAACTAAGTATTCACTGAATCCTATTTTCTTCTAAGCATACAGCTAGACTGCATGGGGCTCTATGGGCAGATTCTGGCCAGCAGAATGTGGGTATGAGTGAGGTATGCTATTTGAGGCCTGACCAAAACCAAATAAAAATTACATGTAATTCTCCTTGCTCTCTCTTTTTCCCATTCATTAGTGACAGTAGAAGTGGACAAGGCCCTGCAAGATAGAAGAGTGATAAAACTGAAGAAGAAAGGTCTACATAAAGAAAAATCCCTTCCTCACCTCTCTACCATGCTACCTTAGATTATGACCTAAGCATGACACAAATTTCCATCGCTTTCAGTCACAGATATTCGAGGTTGTTTATTGCAGTTAGCCTACCCTAACTAATACACTAAGTCTATTGGTAGGGAAATGTATCATTTACACTGTGATGGAAGTGTTTTTTGAAATATGCTATGCAACATATAGAGTCAATGAGCTACATAATGAGTACATAAGTAAATGTGAGTAATTTTGGGGCATCTTTTTGAGACAGGGTCTTACTATGCAGTTCAGGCTGGCCTTCAACTCACTTTGTAGCCCAAAGTGGCCTTGAACTCACAGCAACCCAAGTGTTGGGATTTCAGGCATGTGCCACCATGTCTAGCTTGGATAATTTTTTTAAACTTCTGAGTTAAAAGGTTACAAGAGTCTCTATGTATGTAACTTAAAGCCTCTGGTGCCTTATAAGACTATAAACATACTGATGCTGAAACTGGGAGGATCTGAGAAGCCAACCAGCCAGCTTTTCTTATAAGCCTTGCAAGCCACATGGCTTCCAGGAAGAGAAAAATCAGCGCCTCCCATGAACCTACCTGGGCACAAGCTGAGAATCAACCCGACCCCCCCACCCCCTAAGCAACCCACTGGTTCAAAAGATAAGCTGAGTTGATAGCAACTAAAGGACATAAAACCACTAAATGCTTGTATTGTTTGGTTGATTGTGCAGGCCTGGGGCCAATGGTCTGAGCATCTCTTGGGAGGATGGCAGTATGCAATGTAGCAAATGCGGGGGATTTCCTTCTATCTTCTCTTTGAAGTCCAGTATTGTTCTCACTGTTTTGTTTTGTTCTTATCATTTTGCTTTATTCAATATTCTGTTTTGATTGCTTTTATTCTGTTTTGTTTTTGGTTTGATTCTGCTATACCTGATGGAATGGACAACTATTGCGAAGGTAACAAGACATACTATGCTACTAGCCATTATTGTTTTCCTAGTATCCTGCTTTGAAGTTCTGTACCAGTTTTGCTGCTTTGTTTTCACTGGCTTTGTTTTGTTTTGTTGGATTTTTCTATCTTTAAAATTAAATTTTAAAAAGTTTTTAAAAAGAATACAAATGTACTTAAGAACATATATTAGGCACATTAACCTGGTTGCCTAGGTTGGAAGGAGGGATTGGAGCAGAAGAAACGTGGCAGTGAGGGAAAAATGGGGGGAATTAAGTAAGAAATAGAAAGCTCTTTTCATAAAGCAATAATGGTAACATACTATAAACTAGGTAACAGAATTAATGCTGCACCTGATATTTTTAAAAAGTATTCTATTCCACTAATGAATATCAATGATTTCCTTCATATTCTTTTTTTTTTTTTTCCTTTTTGAGACAGTATCTCATCATGCAGTTCAGTCTTATATTGAGCTCACTTTGTAGCCCAGGCTGGTCTCAAACTCACAACAATCCTGCCTCAGCCTCCTGAGTGCTGGGATTATAGTTGTGTGTCTCTACACCTGGCCTTTTCCTTCATATTCTTTTTTCATAGCCTCACAAGAACTATCGCTTAATATTTGCTTGAAAATACAATTATTCCCCTATCCCTTTTCTCATAATGGTTCTGTTGAATCAAGAAACATTCCAAAAAAGAGATAAAGGATGCTCATAACTTATAGGGTACTTCTCATTTTGTCACACAAAGCTTCATTAATTTCTGCTAGATTTTCTCCTTGGAATTAAATTCCCACATCTGGCTTTGGGAATTTATTATAGTTTCAAATTTGGAGTAGAAACAAACCTCAGAGAACGGGAAGCTGGCTGAACTTATTGGGAAGTGGGATGAGGGTGAAGACCAAGAAAAAAAGCACAGAGCCATATGTAGCCGAGGCATACAGTTGAAGAAGAGAAGTCTACATGAGGAAAATTCCTTCCCCAACCCTCCAGGTGCCACTCTCCTACAGCAGAATAGTCAGGAGGGAGGAGGTCTTATGAGTGAGACCATTACCCTCTCTGGCTTAGTGTCTGTCCCATTCCTAGAGAGAAGAAAGGGTAACCAGGCAGGGTCAGCAACAAAGAAAAGGAAGGCAACCAGACAAAACAAGTACGCCTAACCCAGATCCTCAACGACAGAGCATCTATCTGTAGGGATATCCTTTTACACGGGTTCCTCTGACCTTGGCAACAACAGGAAGGAGTCTTGAAGGGGTCAAGTTGGTCTGGATATGGATACAGCTACCCTTTACTCCATTCCTCAGATAAAATGTTACTGTCTGTATAATTTATTTGAAAATCACCTGCTGATAAGTGATACATCATTTGTGGTGGTCTTGAGCTTTTGGTAAAATTGTGTGCTGCTCATCAAGCTTCAACACTTTGTTCTCTCAAAGCAGAATGTAAACTGTAAAAGTCAGATGTGTTCAGTCTGGCATGAGTCTTTGCAGTAGCTGAAGCCATCTCAAGAAAAAGCCCTCTCAATGGCTAACAAAATTCGAGTAGCCATAAACGGCATATTCTGTAACTCAGTTGTTACACCTTTTCTTTCTCTCGTATCTCCCAGCCATCTACCCATTCTTCTTTCATACACTTACCTTAGTGCATGGATTTACAACCTTGGTACTCCTTTCACTCTGTGGGTTTCAATTCCAGATTTAGTACATTCTCAGCCTCTCTAAATCTCAGCTTGCTCATCAGGAAAAGGGGAAAATAATAGTGACCACATTGTAATGTTGTGGGGCTTCAGTTAGATAATCCATAATGCATTTATTTGTTTGACACTAATGAATTTCAATGTTGTTATTTCAGTACATCATTCAAAAATAATTTATGAATTATTCATAGCACAAAGATTTAAAAATTGTCCTTAACACTCATTCCAGAGAAGCTATCCCTGTAAACCATATCACTGGTTCACAATATTAGGTCTCAATATAAAAATTTTTATATTTTATCTAATTAAATATGTTGTCAGGTGTATTGGTGCACATCTGTATTCCCCACACTCTGGGAGGCTCAGATAGGAGGCTCAGAAGTTCAAGCACAGCTTGGGCAACTTAGCAAGATCCTGTATTAAAATGAGATATAGATTGATAGATGATAGATAGATGGACAGTCAGTCAGAGCTGGGGATACAGTTCAGAATGAAGGTCTGAGATTCTGTACAAAATAAAATAATAACACAAAATAAAATATACATACTCTCTTCCTCAAGCACTTTCTAAGAATTCATCCTATAAAATATTTTCAACAAAGACTAAGATATATATGGAATTTTAAACAATGAAAATAATTAAATCACAATATGTGGTTATTCAATAGCATACTATTATGTAGCTTCTAAAAAGGTTGACATAGAGTTATACATAGATATCAAATAAGATCTACATTTTTAGATGGCAGAAGAAAGCTGGAAAGTTATATACAAGGTATAGCTGAGGATGCAGTGGTACAGATCCTATCATGTCTAAGTAGACATAGTATACTTAGTATACATAGTACTGGTATAAAACACACATGCACATGCTGTAGTTTAAGGGTTTGTGTCCTTCCAAAATTCATGTCAAAACCTAATCCCCATTGTGTCCCTCAAAGAGGTACTATAATTAGGTCTAGGGGTTTGTTTTGTTTTGTCTTGTTTTGGTGTTGGGTATCAAACTCACAGCAGTTACCAGGCAAGCACTTGAGCCACTGGGCTAAATCCCCAACCCAGGACATCTGTTCTTACAAAAGAAGTTGAAGAAACCCTCTGCTCCTTTACCATGTGAGGATATAGGGAGAAAGCACCATCTTTGAGTTAGACCTTAACAAGACACTGGATCTGCTGGGGCCTTGAGTTTGGACTTCCCAGCCTCCAGGATTGTGGGCAATAAATTTCTATTGTTTATGAATACCCAGTTTAACTTGTAATAGAAGCCCAAAGACCACACACACACACACACATGCACATACACACACACAGACACACAGACACACACACACACGCACACACACATGCAGATCTCTTGGAAATCAAATTGCTGGGTCACAGCTATTACATATTTCAAAACATGATAGACTTGTCTCCAACAATGTATTACTCCTACTAGTAATAGTAGTAAATATTTTAATAAAGTAACTGTCTCATAAAATGTTAATATTTCAAAATATGTGGCAAATTATAACTCAGGAAAAAATAGTGAAAAGCCATGGATTTTAAATGCTTTATCCAAGATCATACAATAAGTAGGTAGAAGAATTTGATTTCAAGAGATCTCAATAATTTGAATTTTACTTCTTTTACTGTAATGATTTGCAAATCAAAGTAAATGCTAGTGTGGCTCTAAATGTAATTAAAAGATAATGGTCAAACTTCCCTTTTTCTTGGTCTGTACAAATTCATCACTGTGCTATTGGCATTTAACACACACTTGCCCACAAAGTCTCCAATTAAATTATCATTTAATTGAAATTTTTGTATCTTTGGAGCATAAAAGCTCATGACTTGAATAATACCATTCTTATTTTTTAATACCATTATTCTTGAAAGATGATAAAACATTAGAATATACTTAGTAGTTCTGTTAACTACTCTATATTCTTTTCCAAAAATAAATTACTGTTTACACTTTTATTTGCTATTTTTCAATGAAATGCCTTTTCAAAAGTTTAGGCACTATTATTTTTTTACTAAATCTGTGTCATGCTGGATACTTTGTAAGATTACATATGCATGTGATTCTTACTATTTTACCTGCAGGGTAATTTCCTCTTTTTTTTTTTAATCTTTTATTTCCCCTTTTTTCTTTTTTGGTACTGGGAACTGAACTCAGGATCTTGTTCTTACCAGGTCTGCACTTTATTACTGAGCTACATCTTCAGCCCTAGGTTTATAATTTTCTTCTTGAGCCTTTTTAAATTAATTCAATAACAATTCTTTCTAAATCAGTTGAAATGCAGAGGTAACAAACTCCCAAGTACATACTGTGGAAAACTTAAAATACTATCAATAAATTGATTGAATATAAAATAAAGAATGGCTCATCTGTTCATAGAATAAGTGATATTTCAAATTCAGAAGAAAGAAAATGAACACATTAAAGTGCTGAATGGAATCTCTGACTTTTCCACACATTTACTAAAACACACACACACATGCACGCGCACACATACACACACGCACACACACACACACACACACACAATCTCTATGAGCTACTTTAGAGTTGATGTCACCTTCATATAAAAATTCATCATCACACCTTTTGAAAATTACTTTGTACATCCCTCTGAAAACCTCCGTTCTCTCAGACAAATCCTTCTTGATGGATCCTCTCCTAGATTCAGTGTTAATGATGCCAATGAGCTCTCCGTGTTCCAGACAAATAATGCTGTGGCTGCACAAATGCTATTTCATATTGTCTGACACTGTTAACTGTGGTAAACATTACTGGTCAGTACTCTGATCTGTTACCCTTTCAGAAAGTTGAGGACTACAGTCATCATCATACATTTGAAATATGTTGGATCTCCCCTTTGGAAATTGTTTTGTTTTATGATTTTTGACAAATCACTGAATTTCTCTGACACTTCCTCCTATGCAAGGAGAAAGCTGGACTAGGTATCCCCAAGATGGATTCCTTACAACCCTAAATTGTCAAAGTTATTATTATTCATCAATATCATAGGCCTGGAAATTTTAAACAAGCAATTTTATATTTGTAGATTTTAATAAGGTATGAGTATGAAAAATAGAATTCCAAGACACACCACAAAAAAATAAGCAGACAGGCATGTGGCACCATGCATAGGCCCTTTTTTATTTTGAGACAGGATCTTACTAAGTCACCAAGTTGCCAAGGCTGGGCTTGAACTTGCAATCTTCCTGTCTCAGACTAACAGAGAGCCTGGGCTCAAGCTTGCAATCCTCCTGCTTCAGGTTCCCAGAGGGCTAAGATTATGAGTGCTTCACCAAACCTGACTACCTCACACATTTTAATTTGATAAAACTGACATTTGTTTTTCATGTGATGGTGTGTGACATATTCAAATCTAAGGCATCAGGAGCTCTGTAGGAAGAAGATAGTACATGTCAGAAATATACACTGTCTACTGGCTAAGGTCATCTACACCAGTGACTTAAATAGAAGCACTACCAGGGATGTAGCTCAGCAGCTCAGTACCTGCCTGGCAAGCACAGTGACCTGAGTTCAATTCCACACACCACACACACACAAAATTTTTATAAAAGAAAACAGAAGCACTAATAGGAAAACCTCAAACAACAATGAATAATAAAACCTGGCAAAATAGATTTCAAAGAAAATTAATTATGAAATCAATCTTTTGTGTCACATTAGCCAGTATTGTACCACTAAAATAGGAAGGCTTCCCAAGGTGTTAAAAATTGCAGAAATTTGAGCTCATGTAAACTAATTTTTTTTGGTGGTGGCTAGTTCAAATCTAGGACTTCATACATACTAGCAGGCTAGTTACCATTGAACTACATCCCCAGGCCTTGTGTAAAAATTCTTATACATAGAAATAGATAAATTAGAAAATTTAATATTTGATTATTAATAATAGTGAAAAAACATATTCATGTTCCACAAAAGGTATTAGTTAGGGAGATGAAAAATCCTTTAATAGAGTTCAACATTGCAACAAAGAGAATGTTCTAGAAGAATATTACGCATCAGTATAGCACAATATGTTGCTTACTACTCATCTCTGGCTTTCTCTATTTCTGGACATGGTAGAATTTCACTTCTTGGTCTCCTTGTGATTGGAGGAAACCCCATGCATATGGTGATAAATGAATTCACGTGAGGAGAAGTGATGCATGCAACTCCCAGACTGGAATTTGAATGCTGACTCAACATCTTTCTGGCACTCTTCTCTGTGAAGGCCACTAGAGACATTCAAGGTGGCAACTATTCTGTTAGTTTGGGTCCCTAAAGAAACCCAATAACCTGAGCCATTCTGCTTACATATAATGTGATCAAGTGTTGTTCTTAGTATGTTGAAATTCATCTTTTGTACATAGTTAAAATCTTCAAATATACTTTATTAAATATCTTCAAATTTAAAATTGCTTTTTTGAAACTTTCAGGCATATGGTATTGATGAATAGTGTTATGGGTTGTGTTTAGCATTGTTTGTTTGTTTGTCTGTTTGTTTTGGTACCAGGAATGGAAGCCAGGGCCCTGGCTTGTGTTTAGATGTCGCCCCAAAGCTTCATGTGGTCGTAGATGAGGCTTTCTCAGAGGTAGCTGGTCTAGACTGTGTGATTGATGCATGGTGTGATGAGTGCTAGGCTCAAGGGCTCTAGGGTTAAGAGTATGAGTGCTACCTGTCCTAAGTAGTCTACATTAGATTTAAGGGACAGAAAGAATTGGGATTACTCTCTTGCTGTTGTTGTCTTTTGTCTGTCATGACCTCTTTCGCCTCTGTGATTCCTCCTTGCCAAGCCACCCTGCCAATTGTGGACTGAAACCTCTAAAAACTCTGAGCTAAATAAACTTTTCCTCCCTTAGCTTGTAAGTGTTGGGTATTTCAATTCAGCAATGAGAAAAGCAACTAAGACCAATACTAATAATTTAAGCAACTCAGACTATAACAGAACTTGGGAATACCTAGCCCAACCTCTTCATACAGAAGGAGAAAATGAGTGTCAGAGAAATTCAGTGATTGGTCAATGGCCATAAAATAACTTTAAAAGTTTAGTGATGCGTATTTGTAGTACATTCTGATTATATTTATCATGGGGAGTTGGTAAACGTGCTTGACATTTCTCAACCCTTTTTCTTAACCCCTTCTCATCCCCTTCCTCCCCACTCTGCACCTCTTAGACCCCTTACACACGCACACACACATACACATGCACACACATTGATGTATTTTTGTAGTACATGATGATCACAGTCCTTGTAAGAAACTCAGGCATGTACACAGTACTTCATAGTCCCCTCTTTTTAAAATTAATCTTTTTTCTTTCCCCACCTTCCACCTCCCTCCATCTCACAGTTCCCATTCCTATTGCCAAAGATCCATATTGCTATTTCCTACTGACTATTCCTTATTTTGCATTTTATTTATTTATTAGGGTTCTCATATAAGAGAGACCATATGATTCACTTCACATAATGTTCCCAAGGTGCACCCATTGTCCTGTAAATGACTCAAGTTCACCCTTCTTCACAGCAGAGGAGCACCCCATGTGTATAAGAAACACATTTTCTTTATCCATGAATCTGTTGATGGACATTTAGGCTGTTTCCAAGATGTAGCTATTATGAATTGTGCTGCTATGAACATGGGCATGCATGTATTACTGTAAAGAAGGAAGATAAATTATCATTATTTCCAGATGGTATGATCCACTCTGCATAAAAATTCCAAAAACTCCACCAAATGACTCCTAGGATTAATAACCAAATTTAGTAGCATAGTAGCATACAAAATTCAATACTCCAAAATCAATAGTGATCCAGGTGTCATGGCACATGCCTGTAGTCACAGTGCTTGGGAGACTGAGGCAGGAGGATCATTGCAAGTTTCCAGACCAGCCTGGGCTACAAAGTGAGCTGAAGGCCAGCCTGAACTGCATAGTGACATCATGTGTCAAAAAGACAAAAAAAAAAAAAAGACAAAAAAGTCAGTAGTGTTTCTGTACACCAATAATAATCTCACTCAGAGAGAAATTAGGAAAAAAAATATTCTTTATGATAGCAACTAGTAAAACAAAATACTTATGGATCAACCTAACCAAGAGAGACTTCTACAATGAAAACTACACAACTCTGAAAAAAGAGACCAAAGGGGTCTCTTTTCAGGCAGTGAAAAGAGATCTCTGTTCCTGGATAGGCAGAACACATACAGTCAAAATGGCCATACTTCCAAACTGTTACACAGATTTAAAGCAATCCCAATGAAAATGCCAACAACATTCTTTGCAGAACTATAGGAAACAATCATAAAATTTATGTGAAACAAGAAGAGTCCTAGAATAGCAAAAGCAAATTTGAGCATCAAGGGAGAGGCAAGAGGCACCACAATTCAGGACTTCAAGTTATACTGCAAAGCTACAGTGATAAAAACAGCATGATATGGGAAAAAACAGGCTTGATGATCCCTGGAACTGGATAGAGAATGTAGAAACAACTTGAGACACACTCAGCTGCCTTATCTTTGACAAAGGGGCCAAATATTTTCACTGGAAGAAACATTAAGCTTAAGGAGGTTGAGGCAGGAAGATTGTTGTGAGTTCAAGACCATCCCAGGCTACAAAGTGAGCCTAAGGCCAGTTTGAACTGCAGAGTGAGATCCTGTCTCAAAAAGACAAAAAAGAAAAGAAAAGAAAAGAAAGAAAATATAAAGCAAGTTGATCACCAGATAGCCAACATATTTCAAATGCCCAGTGATGATTGCAGTTCTCAACTTTCTGAAAGGGTGACAGATCAGGGAACTGACTAATGTAACTTACCAAGTTATGTTTGTTTTTTCAACACAAGTGCAGAGTTATTTGAATTTTTGCAAGCTGAACCAACATGTAAGTCAAGTTTGAGCTCAGTTACTACCTACACTTCCCCACAAGAAAAATTACTATCTTGACTTTTAGCAGGATGCTTTAGTTTTAATTGTTCCTATACTTTAAAAACAGTAACCATATAGGGCTGGGGATTTAGCTCAGTGGCTTAAGCACTCACCTGGCATGCAGGAGATCCTGAGTTCAATCCCTGGTAACAAAAATATAAACTGTAACCATACAGTAAGTAGTCTTTTTTGCCTTCTTTGTTCAGTATTGTGCTTATGAGATTATCTATATTGCTGTCTGGATTTGTGGTCTATTCATTTCCCTTCATCAGTGCTATTCACTGTGCAAATGTACTAAATTTTATGGCCATTAGGGTAGCTCCAGCATTTCACTATACAAAGAACACTCCAAAGAAAATCATGGTACGTATCTTCTGGAGAACATGTGTTTGCATTTTTGTTGACTATATACCTTGAAGTGGAACTTATGGATATTAAAATATGCATATATTCAACTTAAGTGGATAGTACCAGTTTTCTAAAATTCGTTATATGAACTGGCACTCTCACCATCAGTGGAGGAGGGTTCTTGAAGCTCCATTTCACTTTTTTGTTTGTTTGTTTGTTTGTTTGTTTTTAGCAATTCTGGAGATAACTAGAGGTGTTAAGCACTTTTTCATATATCATTAGTCATTTTGGGTACTTTTTAAAAATAAGGTTCCTGTTCATGTTTTGCCTATTTCCCTATTGGTCCTTCTATTTCTTGTATGTGTGTGTGTGTGTGTGTGTGTGTGTTTGTGTGTGTGTGCACACGCGTGCATGTGCTTTTTAAAAAATTTATTGGTACAATTTAGATATACATAATGATCGCATTCATCATAGGGAATTTGTACCTGAATAAACCTTGATTCCTTTTTTTTTATTCACTTCCCCTCCCTTCTACCCCTTTCCCTCCTTATTTACAAAGCTTTGTTTCTATTCTTTTTTTCATTTTTTTCTTTTCCTTTCCTTCCTTTTCCCCTGACCCCCTAGTGCTCCTTTCTTGTCAAACAACTTGTTCCTGTTTCACAATATCTATTACACGTTTTGTTCCTTATTTATACTTTCAGTTTCTCACACCAGGGAGACAATGTGATATTTATACGTGTGACCAATTTATTTCTCTTAGGAGTGTGGTCTCCTATTTCATTATACAGTGATACCTTGTTTACCAAAAGGCTTCAGATTGGAGCTTTTCACAAACTCAGTCTGCACAGTGTTCACAATTTTGCTTTACAGTCGAATTGAAAATCCAGGGGCCAAGTGTGAGCCATGTGTTGCATCTTGCTGGTGACCCAAAAGGGTGACACTTCAGTCTAGGTGCCGCTCTTGCCCAGAGACTGTAGAGTGCTTGCGTTCGTACATTAAAACCCACGTCCTCGTACAATAGCATAACCATGGCTCCAGAGAAAGTGATAACTGTAGTACAGCCAAGAGGGAAACTGTGAGTACCGCAAGAGTTAAAGAAATCACTAAAAAATTTGTTAAAGCCCTGGGAAAATCAGAGGAGGAGTTATACTGAATGTGTTGCACCTTTTCTATTATTCTAAGGTTATTAGATAGTTAAAATATTTATTTTTAAAAGGAAAAGCACATATGACCGGGGATGCAGCTCAATGGCAGAGTGCTTGCCTAGCATGTGCAAGACTCTGGATTCTACTCTCAACCCCAAAATAATAACAACAACAATAATAATAGTATGTTCGTTTGTTTGTTTTTGTCTTTTTTTGAGACAGGGTCTCTCTATGCAGTTCAGGCTGGCCTTGAGCTCACTTTGTAGCCCAGGCTGGTCTCAAACTCACAATGATCCTCCTGCCTCAGCCTCCTGAGTGCTGGGATTACAAGCATGAGCCACCACGCCGGCAATAATAATAATAGTAATAAAAGATATTAGACCAAGATTTGACTCTCTGATTTTGCCCTTCAGCAAGGGACTTAACTTCTTTAGTTTTCAGTCTCTGTGCCAGGAAAATGTGACTCAAGTAGCTTTATTTCAGTAGTTTGATGGAGAAAGTAAGTGATATTGTGAAAACTGAAAATAAAGTACAGTGCCTGTAGAACAAGACCTCAATTCAGGTCTGGTGGCAAAGGGTGAACTGAAGTCAGCCATTTCGGGAAACCTGTAACTTCTTGGTAAACGCAATGTACTGGGGTTCATACCTGTATAGACAGAGCTATACGGTCAAAGGCAAATCCACAAAGCCAGTAGCATCCATCTCCTGCTCCTTTGCTTTATCTCCAGTGCTCAGAGTGGAAGGACAGAGATAAGTCAAACTAGAACTGGAGAGCTTGAGGGATCACATTCACTGACTTAAAGAAACACTGCTGAAATCCTTCTACGAGTCTTTGTTTAGCTTGAATCTGGCCCAGGAGTGAGATTCCAGTGAAGTATGTATGCGGGAAGTATGTATATATCCTCTCAAATTCTAGGCCAGTCACCCAACCCTCTCTGTCACAGTTAAGACCCTCTAACATTCTTCAACTTCAAATTAGGTTTAGGGCCTCTTATGGCCCTAAATGTGCCTCCAGAGTTTTATGTGCTCATGGGAGTGGCTGTTGAACTGGCTGGATCCTGGGTGTATGGTACTGGAATCAGGATGTGATAACTGCGTTAGCCCACTGACCGGTTTAATACAGTTCTGGGTGTGGTTGAGTGAATTTATTGAAACAGAAGGCCCACCTTGGGTGTTGGGTAGCACCAATCAAGAAGCTTGTAGTCTGATTAGAATACAAAAGAAGCGGAAGTGAGCATTCATTTCCTTCATAACTCATAGTAATCTTCCTGCCTCAGCCGCCCCAGAGCAGGTGTGCT
Organism: Hydrochoerus hydrochaeris; assembly: GCA_004027455.1. NCBI lineage: Eukaryota > Metazoa > Chordata > Mammalia > Rodentia > Hydrochaeridae > Hydrochoerus > Hydrochoerus hydrochaeris. The sequence continues at coordinate 119,908 of PVLA01006321.1, forward strand.
TCACCATACCCAGTTCCAGCCTTTTTAAATTTTTAAGTTTTGAATCAGAGTCTTGCCAAGTCACTAGGTTACTAAACTGGGCTCAAACTTGCAGTCCTCCTGGCTCAGCCTCCCAGAGTATTGGGATTAGAGGCATATGCCACTATGCCCAGCTCATTCTACTTAATATCTTACTGTACGTGAAAAGATTTTAAAACAGTAAAATACTACTATTACTACTACTGATTAGCCATTTTTCTGAAAGGAATGCTTCTCATGTTTCTCCTTTAATTTGGTTTAAATGAACTCTTTATCATAACCTATCATTTTTCTACATAACATGCATCTCTGTCAATTGAATTTCTATGTATTCTACAAAGATCACCTCATAGTTCTCACAAAGTACATATATATGAATGTACACATAAGCCATCATCCAGTCAACCTTATTGTAATTCTTTATTTTTTTTTGTAATTTTTTTTTTGGTACCGAGAATCGAACTCATGACCTAGTGCTTGCCAGGCAGGTGCTCATGCCACTGAGCTAAATCCCTGGCCCCTTTTTTTTGTAATCCTTTATAGTTCATAAAGAATTTTGATATATAGATTCCCATTTAACACCCTCGGCAATCTATGAAGGATATATATATATATATATATATATATTTTTTTTTTTTTTTTGAGACCAGTTCTCACTATGTAGCTCAGGTTGACCTCAAATGCTTCTTCCTGACACAGCCTCCCAAGTGCTAGTGTTACAGGCATGCACCACCATGCCTGGCAGTGAAGAAGATATTATTAAGACTTCTTTTTCAGGGTTGGGGATATAGTTTAGCAGCACGGCATCTGCCTGGCAAGTGCGAGGTCATGAGTTCAATCCCCGGTTTAAAAAAAAAAAGACTTCCTTTTCACATATAAGAAATCTCAGTCTTCATGAGGTTGAGCAACTAGTCCAAGGATATGGTTAAGTTGACTACAGTTATGCACTTTAAGGAAAAGATTTTTATGTACTAAGGTACTGCAAGAGCTAAGACAGTTTGGTGTATCACATCCAATTTACAAAAAACTGAAAAGTTATTTCAGCCTCAGAAAACAGGCTCAACAGAGAGAGAGAGACAGAGAGAGAGAAAGGGTTGGGGATTGAGCTCAGTGGCATAAGCGCCTGCCTGGCAAGTGTGAGGTCGTGAGTTCAATCCTTGGTACCAAAAAAAAAGAAAAAAGAAATCAATGGGCTCAGCCCCAAATTCTGCAGATTCACCAAATGATGTTCGCAGTAATATTAACAGCAGAAAATCCATTTTCTCTTCAGGTTATTGCTGCTCATGGTACCATCCATTCATCCTCGTTCTGCACTATAAAGATCTAGCCAGGGTAATCTCAAAACTCTGGAAGGCTGAGGCAGGAGGGTCACAGATTCAAGCCTAGTTTGTACAACTTAGAGACTTAGAGAAATCTTGACCCAAAAATAAAAACTGAAAAAGGACTAGGAATGTAGTTCCACTCAAAGTCCCAAGGTTCAACTCCAGGGCAATAAATAAATAAATAAATAAACCTGAAAAAAGACCTCGCCACCTGTTTGCAGAGACTGGGCACTGGAGGTGTTTCCATCAGCTACTGATCCTGGACGAGACCCCTTGTCCCTCAGATGGAGCAGACACTGGGATGAGCGATAAGTGGTGATATTCCCAGCCTTGTCAACACCACGGGACTCAAACTGAGCCAAAAATAAAAAACTGTCAAGGACAGCCCTTCTAAATTGTAAAGGGCTGGAAGATATTACTTTAACATTTGTGCGTGTGTGTGAGTGTGTGTGTGAGTGTGTGTGTGTGTGTATTACTAGGGGCTGAATCTAGGATCCTCCCGCCTCAGCCTCCTGGAGTGCTAGGATTACAAATATGCACCACCTTGCCTGGTTTATGTGACTATTCTAATATGTGTTTCATCTCCCACTTAGAATATGAGCCCTTTGTGTTTTGTTTCCCAATTCAACTTTTTAGGTAATTACCTATCATATTATCTTAGTAAAGTTTTGACATATTTTTATTATGGTAAATACATATGATATAAACATTATCATTTTAACTATTTTCTTTTGCTGCCAGGGATTGAACCCAGGGCTTTGTGCAGGTTGGGCAAGCACCCTACCATTGAGCTACACCATCAGCCTTCTTAACTCTTTTCCCCAGTACTGATGACTGTACGCAGGGGCACCCATAACTGAGCTAATTTCCTCCTAAAATGCTGAGGCTGGCTTGAAACTTGTGATGTCACTGTCTCAGCCTCCCAAACAGCTGGGATTACAAGCATGAGTCACCATTTTTGAATGAGCCATTTTCAGGTGCACAGTTCAGTGGCACTAAGTACATTCACGTTATCATGCAAACATTGTCATTATTTGTCTCCCAAACAATTTCATCATCCTAAACACAATATTCTAACACACTATCTTGCTTCCCTCCTCTCAGTCCTCCCCAGGTATACTCTATTTTACCTTTTTCTTTTCTTTTTTTTTTTTTCTGCCTTTTTTGAGACAGGGTCTCACCATGCAGTTCAGGCTGCCTTGAGCTCAAATGCCCAGCTTACTTGTTTAAAACAAGATCTTTTTAGCCAGGTGCGGTGGCTCACGCCTGTAATCCCAGCACTTGGGAGGCTGAGGCAGGAGGATCCTTGCGAGTTTGAGACCAGCCTGGGCTACAAAGTGAACTCAAGGCCAGCCTGAACTGCATGGTGAGACCCTGTCTCAAAAAAAGCCAAAAACAAAACAACAAAAAAACACAAGATCTTTCTATGTTCAGGCTGATCTTAAACTTACTATGTAACCCTGGCTTTCCTCGAACATGTGGAATCCTCCTGCCTCATTCTCCCTAGCGCTTGGATTACAGGTATGCAACACCACATCTGGCCTCTATTTTACTTTTTGTCCATGGATTTGACTATTCTAGGTACCTCATGCAAGTGGAATCACATTTGGTTTGTGGGTGCCAGAGTCTCTTTTTAGAGGTAGTTTTGTAGGTTCTTTGTGTCCTGAACAAAGAATTAGTCAAGGAAAGACCAAAATGTAGCAAGATTTCACTTTTCTGAAAGTTAAGAAAAGAAATATGCTCTGCAGCCAGGCCCACCAGGAATGACAGGTGTACACTGCACCCTATGCACTGTATCAGCACTCACAAAACTACACGGAGGCAAAATCCTGTCTGTCTCTCTTGGTGTTGTATCATTAGTTTGGTGTCTGGAACACTAGGCAGCCAACATTTATTTGTTGGCTGGAATTATTTGTTGGAAAGAATTAATGGATTTCTTAGGGGAAATGAATTATAGAATGCCAGTGTTCTAGGTTTTTCTCTCAGAGCCAATAGGACAGAAGATGATAAGCAGAAAGCCCTGGGTCCTCTGGATTTTCCTTGGCACTTAGTAACAAAGTCAAGTGGCAAAGAGTAGAGGCAAAGATGTGTAATCTCTCAGCTGAGATAGAATAATAATCTCCTCCAAAGGAGAAGTGTGACTCTCTGCTGGTGGGTAGCCTAACCCCATTCATTTACACAGTTTTTGCACCGCCTCCCTCTCTCACTTATAACACTACACACAACATTATAAAGCTTGTTAGCCTTCCCTGGGTCACTAGATTAGCCCCTGAAGTTATAATTACCCACAGGCCACTCCCAGGCCTCTGGTATTTCTCTACTGGCACTTTACTAAGATTCCCAGAGATACCTGCTGAGCTGAATGCTTCAGTCCTAGACACTGCTTGCCATGACTTCTGTGATTATTTCAGTGTCTTTATCAAATGTCTGCATGTGTAAATATTAATCTGATAACACAGACCAGGCTTAGATGGGCAAATATGACAGTTTGACAAGGAGCAGAAGAACTCTAAAAGGCTACAAATAAACCAGAGAGTCTCACTGACCCCTAGCTGCACCTTAGAATTAACTGATACTTTAAACAATACCACTACAGTTTGCCCAGGGTGAAGGAATTTTCCCAGTTCTCAAGTACTAAACCCAGGAATACCTGGCAATTCAAATTGTTCGCCCTATCAGGGGATTCTAAAACGCAGTGAGCACTAGGACCCCCGATACTGATTTTGTTATAGGTAGCGGTTGTCAAGGCATATTGTGAATGTTGTATGGTTGTATGGTTTTCCTGACCCAAGAGCAATGAACAAAGAAGACTTTTATTTATGTCCTGGCTTAGTCACATGCTAAGTGACCTTTCAAAAGTAGCCATTTCTCCCTAAGACGATTCTGCATCCACAGAATGGGAGTGACAGGACCTACAGCATCAAACTAGTCATGGGTCTGGATAGTCAACTACAGAAACTATCACTTCTTGTAAGCAAGAACAATTTATTGTAAGAAATCATATAGCGGGACTGGGGATTTAGCTCAGTGGCATAAGCGCCTGCCTTGCAAGCATGTGATCGTGAGTTCGATTCCTGGTACCAATAAAAAAAAAATCGTATTACTTGCAAACTCAACGGAAAGCCTGGTAAAGCTGGCTTTTGTTGGTCAGGATGTAAGACAGAAAAGACACAGCCAAGGACTCTCACCCACCCAGCCACACACAGCATCTGCTTAGGAAGCTGCCCCTTCCTGCAGATCTGCACCATCAAGGCTGAAACAGTTTCATGAATAATCTCTAACTGGCCTGCGACTTTGAACTCATTCCCTCAAACTCAAAGCTGCAGACTGAAAATCTAACTGCGTATCATCGTGCTTCACACTCCACATGAGGTGAAAGGGAGGAACAATCTTTTTTTTTGGTCTTTTTGAGACAGGGTCTCTCTATGCAGTTCACACTGGCCTTGAGCTCACTTTGTAGCCCAGACTGGTCTCGAACTCACAACAATCCTCTTGCCTCAGCCTCCCAAGTGTTGGGATTACAGGTGTGAGCCACCACACCCAGCTCACAATTTCTTTTTTTAAACACAGTTTTAAGGAACGTAAATTAGAATGATAGCTGTTGTTTAGGTTCATATGCTCAGGTTTCTTTAACTGCCATTGACCAAATCAAAGGAGACTTTATTTTGGTAAAATGGAGGGGGAATCAAAACTAGTTCCAAGGGAATGCAAGAATCCATTTACCTCAAATCACCATCTCAAAATCTACAGATGTGTTAGGGTCTTCTATAGCAAGGAACAGTGCGGGGGTGGGGGGATACAATCAGACAATGGCCAAATTCAGGCTTTTTTATCTGGGAGGTTGGTTTTTAGAGATGGGGTCTTGCTATATAGTTCCAGTTGGACTCGAACTTACTATGTAACCAAGGCTGGCTTTGAACCTGTGGTGATCCTCCTGCCTCAGCCTCCTGCATGCTAGGAGTAAAGGCTTGTGCCTCCATGCCTGGCTGGTAGTGGTGAGGATTTGAGACTTCTCTAGCAGTTTAGGATACAATGATCTAGATCTGATGCCAACCTGAGGACTGGGAGACAGGACGGTCAGTTGCCCCTGAGCTCTGTGCTGCTCTGTTCTTCACAGTGGCCTGCTCTCATGCTGCAGAGTGTACTCCTTTCCCTCATTTTAATTGTCCCAAACTCACTCTGGAGAGTATGTTTCTTTTTTTTACCTTTAATAAATGTAAAACCTTGGTATCTTTTGTGCTTGTTTTGACCAGTTCTTTGTATAGGACAGAAAGAACCTAGAAACTACCTCTAGAAGGAGACTGACTCCAGAACCCCCAAATCCCAGTAAGAAATCCATAAATTAACCTAATTGATAAGGTAAATACACTATTGCCTTTCACTTGTAAATCGAGCTCTGCTTATTAGAGGTTCACAAACTCCACAAATTTCCACCCCCAAAACATACACACATACCCAGGTCCATGATGTACCTCTTTCTCTTGCGCACTGGACTCTCATTAACTCTGCCTAATAAAAATCTTTCTATGCCTCCCACTGATGCATCCTGAAGTTCTTTTCTGCAACAAGAGCCCAGAACATATTCAGCAGGCTGAGGTGAGACCCCACCTCTCTCCAGTGACAGAATCACTGTGCCCTCAGCCGCCATCTGAACACTGGCCCCTCTGAATCTGGTGTAGATGCTGCCAAGATTGGAGAAGGGCTGACAAAAGTTTGATTTCTCTCTGTAACACACCACAAGTCCTGAGTGAGCTTCTAATGAGGGTAGTAAGATCCACTGAGAAAACACCATGGAGACAAGGATAGGTGCACTTTGTAACACACGGTCCTGCGTGCAAACAGAAAGTGAAAAGACCTTCTGTGGCAAGCAAAGAGAAGTGTGTCCCTTTTTATAAGGATGGAAAGAAGGCAGGGAACATTAGGTGGGAAGATTATAAACATCCATGGTCAAAGTTCTCTGGCAATCTTGAACCTCAGTGGGAAAGGCCCTTGGCGTGTCTGGTGTAGATTTTTGCGTATCTCCAGATGTCTCCAGGACCTACAAAATTCCTGGCCCTATCTTATCTCTTTTATGACTTCCTGTGCTTGCCAAAGACAGTCTGGAGGTTGAGCTGGGCTCCCGGCTGAGAACAGCGCCTCTGCTGGCAAGCAGGTTGGGGGCTGGGAGACTGAGGTCCCATTGGAGCCTCACATCCTTAGTGAGTAGTGATGGGAAATCACCATGGGGGCAAAAAGTAGGCATGCTTAAATCATGTTTGCTAGAAAGAAAG